>JAJEJH010000049.1:1254539-1288262 GCA_026122585.1 Anacardium occidentale
TGAGACTGTCTCTGGCTGACTTGAACAGATGCCTAAAATAGACAGAAATCAAAGAAAATACTTGAACAGCCCACATTGGGTCGGTGGTCTCTATTTGCCCAGACTTGACCTTGTTTTGTAAAATTGTGTGCATCATCTAGACTCTTAAACTCTCAGATATGTTATAATTAATGTCTGCAAAATAATAATTTATGAATACTTAATAGTTTTGCACAGATTAATCGAACAAAATTAGTTCAAGGTGACATATTGACATTGTAACGCAGGAGTCGCAAAAGCTAGCGCTTGCTGAATCTACCTGCCTGGATCTTAAACAAATTAATAACTGGTTTATCAATCAGAGGAAGCGGCACTGGAAGCCTGCGGATGATATGCAGTTTGTTGTGATGGAGGGCGGATACCCGCACTACTATTTGGAAAATAATGTTATGGGTGATCCCTTCCCCATGGATTGGAATCCACCGCGCTTCTGATGTCATTTTTCATATAATTTTCAAATAACTGTATTCAGAAACACCAGTACTAGTCTCTACTATAAATTATTACTGATATTGCGTGTTTCATATTTAGAACACACTGGCTCGTGTAGTGTTCCCTTAATATTGGACCTCTATTATGGTTTCATTTATTTTGCCTCCTCGTTTCCATCTGTCTATAGGTAGACCTGGCATATCTTGTCATGAAATTGCTTTTCCAGTGGCTGCATATTTGTTTCTTTTTAGATTTATGTGCTTGGGTAGCTATTATATGCCGCATCTGTTACATTAATTATGCAGTATGTGATATATATTCCCATGCTGGATTTGTCTGTGCCCTTTAATTTAATGGATATTATCTTTCACGGTGTGATAAGCTTGATGCTGCTTAAAAATTGACGGGATATTGATTTTCAAGTATCATGATAATGGTCTTGTAGAGGACCATGACATGAGACAATCTAGCTGCTACTATTGATCTCAGAATGCATAGTTGTGGCCATCTACATGATGTTCGCTGAAACAACCCTATTTGTTTTTTTCAAGCGAAAGAGGAGTGTAAAATATTATTTTCCACGCAAGGGATGGTAAAATCACTAGTGTTATCCGCAAAATTTTTATACTATCAAACCCATTCTTTTTGGTAAAAGTTAACAGTAAAAGGATATAGGTATTATTTTTTTTAAATTAAAAAAAAAAATTGTTAGTGTAGATTGTTAGATTGATCTTGATGATGATGATTTTTTATCAACTAGTTTTATATGATTTTGAGCTTTGCACAGATAGCAGTAATTAAAAATTGAAAAGATTCAAATTGGTTTGTTATTGTATTTGGAGAAATTAATGAAAAGAAAAAGATTAAATGAGTGAAACAAATTTTTAACATGGTTGAGTTTGGTGATTGAATTGTCAAATTCATGATGTTGTTCTTGATAAAATGTATTACAAGAGAATAATACTTTAATGATGCTTTGGTATCTATTGTCTGTGCCTCTTCCCTCTTTTCTTTTTTGTCTCTCTACATTCAAACTTGACTAAATTAAGATTGTCATGAACGTAGTTGTAATTCAAATTTAAATGAAAAGGAATATTGTAGCCATCAAGGGTATCCCGGTCAGGAATATTGTTAATATCTTACTGCTGTTGGATGAGCTTAGGAGCATATTTTGTTATAAGTTTCAAATTGATTCCATCTTTGACATGGGTGTTGTTGTCACCTTTTATACCACTACTAACTTTTCTGTAAGCTAGTGTAAGACCCATAGGTTAGTCATAAGAGTATTTTAGTCTTTTCTTGTTTTATATTGTGGTTTATATATAAAATATGTTCGTATGGAAGGACAAATGGATTTTAGCTTGGTGCACGGTTGTGCATAGGGTATCCACACTTGTACATCAAATTGCCATGTGGATGATAGGAGAATCATACCAGGATTTTGAAGTATTTAGACGCACGATTGTATATGAGATCATGCACACTCGTAATGCCTGTTATCAGCAAATTTCTATTTAAATACGATTTTTGTGTTTTTGAAGGAGAATTCTTATTCATTTCCTATTTATTTTGTTTAAGTATTCTTCTAGGAGAGAGGGAGGATTTAACTATCGTGTACTACTCATTTTCAACCATTCAAAGGAGTTTAACAAGGACTTTTTGGGGGAGTTTTCTAATGTTCAAAGGAAGAGTTTCCACTAAATGATCTAGTCAGGATTTATGGTAAATAAGATTTTAATTTATTATTGGTCAAAATGTAATTCTAATTGAATGGATTAATTGATAATCACATTATAATATGTTGTAATCTAAGTTAAGTATATGGAAAAACTTTTAGTATGGATAGGTTACATGAATGGTTGAGAGATATACGATTCGTAGAAAGGTGTCCATAAATAGATGCTAAGACATAGCCATACATATAATGGAGTATTGTGATACTTAAGAGAGTAGTCATATAGTGATAGTATAAAATCCCTTTTTCACCCTATACTAATCAGCATTAAATTACTGAAACAATCAAGGGAGAAAGATGCTTTCACCATAGATTATAAGTGAGATACATGCAAGACATTCCATGTCATTAGATGAAGGGTAAAGGTAAATCCTACATAATAAAAAAGATTAAGAATAGAAAGATGCTACATAATCAAGGGAGAAAGATGCTTTCACCTGTGTTCCTGCGAGAGCACGGCCGTGTGCATGAAGTGCGCACGACCTGGAATACAGAGGACACGACCGTGTGTCCTGAGGAGCACGGCCGTGTGTCAGCTTATTGCATAAAATGGCCAGAAATTCCAGAGGCGAGCACGACCAGCTGCACGGCCAGCGCACGACCCTATGCGTCTAGGCACACGCCCGTGTGTCTTTGTCATGCACGACCGTACGTGTCCCATGCACGACTTTACGTGTCCCATGCACGACCGTGTGCTTTGTTCACACGCCCGTGCGTCAGCCAAATTTCCCAAAAAATTGTATAAAATGAAATAAAAAGGTTTGGTAACTCTTCCAAAAGCCTATAAACATCAGATAAGCCAGAATTGAGTTAATAATGTTACATGAGCATACCATAGCATGACATGTAGTCTGAGAGAGGATCAAGAGATCTGAATTCAATAGGTTTTAGTATTCAGAACCTGATATACGGGTTGAGTTTAGGTGAACTCAAGGGGGTATCTGTGGGATTCAGCTTTCTGACACTAGTCAGAATGTCTAACACTCATTACTCAGCTTTCTAGTCAGTAGCTAGACTGTCCAGCCCACATGGTCAAGATGTCGAATCCCTGTGTTCATTAGCCTGATCAGCACAGTAGGTACCTTCGGGTACATATAGAGATTTGTATGCATGCATATTCAAATTTCAGTTATTATGCCATGACATACATTTCAGAATATGATTAATAATGAGAACAAATAATCAATTAATCAGTTTCAGCGCCAGCAAATGACTAGATGTATAAATAGGGCCAAGGCCAAGTATGTTGCTTGTATGTTTGCTTGCTTGGGTTGAGGGAAGTAAGGAATGCTTACTAGGTGATCTTTATCACTCATCACTTCCTTCTTCCTTCCTTTTCAGGTCAGTTTGCTGCTGGTGAGGAGTGGGTGGACCGAGGCTGATAGAGAGGACCCCACACACACATTTTCCAATTGTATTTTCAGTATTGGCCTGTGAGGTCTCATATTTTGTACATCCTTATGTACCTATATGTAAGAACATTGTACAGAACAATCGTAAATATATGAAAAGCCATTATGGGCTCATTGTATATTTGTATTCAGTTTTATTTTTAGCTTCTGCTTGTATACATATGTAATCAGTAGCAGTAGTCTTTTTTTCGTAGGATTTTCATCGCGGGTAGCCAGAATTCTAGATTATTAATAAAAGAACCATATTATTTAGTAGCAGGGGTACTCATGGCCGCGGATCCTACATCTAGGTTAGTAATATTTCCATTGAAGGATAAGATTTGTAATGCAGGGTGTTACAGTTAGTATCAAAACAAGATTTTGAGAACCTAAAAGTCTATGAAATATGTATACTAAGTTAAAATGAACCCTTCATACCACGCTGAGCATCCTTGTATGTCATTCACTGTAAGTTAGATTTAAAGTCCTACTAAATTATGGGTTTTATAGAATTATTATGAGGAGATCTAAGAGATTGGCTAGAAATGTGCCACTAGTTAACCCACTAAAGGCTCAAGATGCAAATCCTCCAACCCTAGTCTAGCAACCAACTCTAAATGCCACCAACATAAAAAAAATATAATGAGAGAGGTGTTGAGACAGTAAGACGGTACTTCGAGATATGTCAATGAGTTGATTCAGATAGAAGATGAATCCAAGGGTACATTTGGGGTTAGAAATAATACTAATTGTAAGTTAGATACAACTACAAACAATGTATTTAGAAATGACAAATTAGGTCATAAAACTAGGTCTTCGACCTATCCTTCCCGAATGAGGAGGGGATTTTCCAATAAAAATAAAGATAAAGATGGCGTGGATGACTAAAATCCCTATAATCAGGGACAAGGCAAAGATAAAGATAAATATGTCCTCAACTTGTCCTTAACCTTCCTCTAGATATTTTCTAAATCCTTAAATATTAAAATTTTACCTTTAAAAATTTTGAATTATCATGAATATGTCTCGACATCTAATGAATATTCTATTATTTTTTCTAAAAAAGATGAAGAGGGAAATATGAGGGGGATTTTCCCAACTAAGATGGGGAAAGGAATGAGTCCTTGTATTAAAGATGAAGCATAGATGAGGAAAGGTTTCTTTTATAAGGACAGGGACAGGGATTCCACATCGTCCCTATATAGAGACAACAAAAGATTTTTTTTGCAAGGATAACCACTGTAATAGCCATAGGTATAGTATAGGGGAATTTTGGTCTTTTCTCCTTTGGTATTTAAATTGTGTTTAATATTGTATTTATATTGAATTGGAGGTACAACCATGCATGGGAGAAGTATAAACCAGTACATGAGATGAAAAGGGAAATGTTTTTATTCCTTTGCAAGAAATTGTAAAATTTTCTAAGTATGAGTTGATATATTTCTATACATAAGAAACATGCATCTTTGTAGAGTTGGATTCGAGTTGAGAAAAGTCCTAGCTCGACTCAGCTTTACAAGAGTCGAGCTTGAGCTTGAGCTTGACCTTGACTCTTTCAAGTTTGAGCTTGGCTCGTTTGAGGTAAGTTGAGCTCGAGCTTGGTTTAATTTAACTTGGCTTGTCAGATGTCTTAAATACCTAAAATGATATCATTTTAATGTATATTGATCAAAACGATATTATTTTTTGTTAAAATGATGTTGTTTTAGTCAATATGAATGATTTTATCAGTTAGTGAGTTTTACAAGTCAAACTCATTTTAAGCTCAAGCTCGAGTTTGTTATAAACTTGAGCTTGACTTTTAAGCTTGAGCTTTAAACTCACAAAAAACTAGCTTGTTTTAGGCTCGTTTGAGCTAAGTTTCAATTCGACTTTGAATTGGCTTGATTTGAATCCAACCCTACATCTTTGTACACTCTATAAGTGAATGAAATTCAATATTATGTAGACATATGATCGTACATGCAAAAAGCACGGTCATATATTTTGGATAAGATTTTATTAACGTGTATTTGACGATTATGAATTATAGTTTTTGAATCTCATAACATCGTGTAAGCACCGTAAAGAGGCCATGTATGCTCGTACGTGATGTATTTTATATTTTAGTATAAATTAGTAGTTATATGTGTTGAGAAGGGGTTTTTTCTTTTATATTTTAGCCAAAAGCACATGCACGAAGAAAGTTCAAAAGAGAGAGAGTTGAGAGTGCTTTAGAACTTGTTGCCTTTAGAATCATAGGGAAGGTTGCTAAAAAAGCTTGCCATGAAAAGATAAATTGCTTATTGTTGAAGGAAAGGTAATTGGTCTAATCGATAACAATGATGCATATTTATTATATTATTTGGCATAATGACAAAGAATAATCGTGTTTATGATTGTTTTTATACACTAAATAAAGAGATTTATGTTAAACTTTGATGGTGAACTCGTGATATGCTCTAGATTGATATTGTTATTATGGAAAATATTTAGAAGCTTGTTGTGGGATATGTTGGTGATGGAATGATCTAATAGAATGAATATTATGTTTGGTATAGAAGTCATAAAGTTTTGTAATAAAAAATGACATTAGTAAGTAGTTACAGATGACGTGTACGATCGTGCACTACTAGCATTATCGTCATACACTTAAGGAGATGAAGACAACATGCATGGACATGGGGTGTATAGACATAAATGCATAACATGATGTAGGACTAAGCAATATGAGATACATGCTTGTACATCTTTTATGGATGAGTGCCTACGTACACAACCATGTACAATTGTGATAAAGGTAGTTTAGTAATTTTCATTATACGAGGTTGTATGATCATGTCAAGGATGCTCATGTTCATACATTATGTAAAGGTCTACATGGTTATGACTAAAGAGAAGTCATGCCCATGTATAAACCATTGAGGGTTCTTAGTCAAATGAGTTAAGTGATGGCGTGATAAAAAAAATTGAGACATGAAAATAAGTATTGAGGTTTATGGTGATGCTAAGTCAAAAGAAGTAAAAGTTATGGATTAAGTTGAAATATTGTTTGAGAGTAAAGGAAAGGAGTTAAGATTGATCGTTATTTTGTTTGTTAAGTATTTTCATGCACTCTTTTTACCTTTATCTTACAAGTGTTTAGGACTAGTAAGTTGCATGGTAAGGGGTGAGGTGAGTTGCAATGCTACCAAGAGTTGGCTCAGAGTCAATGTGATTGTGGCAAAAATATAGACATGTGGGGACTGCTTTTGCTTTTTTATGTTTTTAATCAGCTAATGTATTTTACAGACAACATTTTTACTGTTTTTCAGTTTTATGTTGAGTTAATTTCACCAGACTTATATCATTGAAATTTTATGTTTGAGTATTAATGAAAAGATTTTCAAATATGTTTCTTTATTATGAGTTTTATTTTTAAGATACGTTTTATTATCCATTGTCAGGGTAAGGTTGTGACTTATTTTTGTTACTTACAGGATAAGTACCTTGATGAATAGGTATTTCTAAGGTTGAAAGGTGTTGGGACCTTACACTAGACTTCTTAGAATGACACTTATTATATCCACTTAGAGTATAAGGCGTTAGAGGTCCAGTCCTGTGTTTCGAGGTGTAACATAGTCAGTGAAAGGATACGAAATGTAGAAACAAGTCAAAGAAAAGCAAAGTAGAAAGAGAAAATTTTAAGTTCTCCAAACATTATCGGTGAAAAAGAAAGTATCTCTTTTATACTAAGGCATATGCATAATCGTGTATGATACATGAGCAGGCTTATGCCATGATTTTGCCTTACACAAACAACTGTGCATCTAAGTGCACAGTCATGTCTTATACTTATCATGATTACAAGGTGGATATTTATTTTGTAACTTATTGGACAATTGTTATACTGTAGCATCCCAGGTTAGAAAAGCCCTTAGGGGTAGAGTTTTGGGGTTAGAAATAGAATTCATGAATAGATTGGGAGTCTAGAAGAGTTCAGGGGTGAGTTAGTAAGTTTTTCAGAATTGTGTGACCTTCTATGACTCCTTTAGGGAGGTTTCAATCATGCGAAGTGCGGGAAATGAATTATATTCATTTTCCCTTGGTGCACTCCCGTGCACTTGCCGTACACACCTGTACAGGTGGGTAGAAAAGAGAGACGAGAGTTAATGCTTTCTCACCCAGCCATTTTATCACTTCAGCCAAATTTCTCTTCTTCATTTTCTGCAGCTTCCAACCCTAGGTACGAGATCCAACTTTCGACGGCTCCTAATCTAACTAGAGAGCAGAGAGAATAGCTTAAGTTTGAGTTTTCCAGCTTCAATGGCGAGAGGTAAGTGTTTCTTACTTCTTCCATGTTTTCTTAGCTTGCTTTGATGATTGAGGATGTTTGGTAATGTGTGTTTGCATTTCCAGCATGTTTGGTTGATTATATGTGATGAAATATAATGATTGAGTTGCTTATTTTCCACCCATGAATATGCTTGTTTTGCTTTTGTGTGTGTGGTGAGAGAAAGCTTGGTTTTCCATGGTGGATTCAGTAACAGTTGATGGATGTTGAAATTGAAGTGATTTGTTAGCTTATAGAAGTGCCTTGGATGCTTGATTTCAGTTAATTTGATTTTGGTTGAGGAATTGCATGGTTTCCTACAGTTTCAGGCAGACCATGTCTGAGCAGAACAAGACACACGGCCGTGTGTGCGTATGCACGCCCGTGTAGCAGCTTCTTTTTCCCAGAAATACAGAAAATGATTTATAAAGGTTTGGTAATCCATCCAGAGGCTAATAATCACCAGATAAGCCAGAATTCAGATAATAAATGATACATATGCATAACATAGCATGTAGTCTGAAAGAGGATTCAGAGATCTAAATTCAGTAGTTTTCAGCACTCAGAACCCAATGTATGGGTTATAGTTTTAGGTGAACTCGAGGGAGTATCTGTGGGACCTAACTTTCTGACACTAGTCATATTGTCCAGTACTTTTTATTCAGTTTTCTAACCTGTAGTTAGAATGTTCAGCCTATTGACCAGGATGTTGAATCCCTGTGTTCATCAGTCTGATCAGTACAGCAAGTACCTTCGGGTACATATAGAGATTCGCATGCATGCATATTCAGATTTCAGTTATCATGACATGTCATACATTTCATGTTATGAATAATAATAAGAACAGACAATCAGAAAATCAGTTTCAGCGCCAGCAAGCGATTAGATACATGAATAGAGCCGAGACCAGGTATGTTGTTTGAATTGTGTGTTGCTTGCTTGGGCGAAGGAAGTAAGGAATGCTTACTGGGTGATCTTTATCACTCATCCCTTCCTTCTTCCTTCCTTTTCAGGTTTTGTTGCTGCTGGCGAGGAGCGGGTGGACTGAGGCTTACGAGAGAGGATCCCACACATACTTTCCAAATGTATTTTATTTTCAGTTTGGACCTGATGGGTCTTGTAAATGTTTTTCATGTAAATGAAATTAGATGTACAGAACATTTTATATATATATGAAAAAGGCCAGTTTGGGCCCATTGTATATTTGTATCAGTTTCAGTTTCAGCGTCCGCTTATGTAATCAGTAGCAGTAGTTCTTTTTCGTAGGATTCCCGTTGCGGGTACCTGGTTTCCAGTTTAATAAATAAAAAAGTAGTATTACTTAGCTGCAGGGGTACTCGTAGCAGCGGGTCCTACATATACCCACTGCCTTAACCATGTGTGAGCATGTGTTAACCTTATACAGACATATGTTTGGCAAGTTAGTCTAAGATTGATCAGGTTTGACTTTGATCCAATAAGTACAACCACATGGCACCCATACATAGACATATGTCTAAGGGAAATATGATTGTACATCAAGCCAAAATCATAATTTGACTATCAACTTTATCTAAATAGATTTAGCATGTTAACCAATTCTTCATTTACAAATTTTTCACTAGGATTAACAAATCATTTGCCTTTAGAGTTCGATCAAACCCTATATGTGTGACCCATAAGTTTTCTATTAATTTGATAGTGTTTGAATTCAAACAAAACCTAGATACAGATCATGAATAACTTTTATCAAGACATCATGATCATTTTTCCAACACAATGATAGTAAAAAATTCTAAGCTTGAACAATTAGATGGTTAACATATGATTCAAGTTTCTTTGTTACAATGTTTCTCTTGAGGTTGAGATAAAGAAAAGACATTTATCTCAATTTCTCCTCTATATAATCTAATATCGATCCAAAATAAATGACATATGTTAGGCTATAACCTAATTCTACTGTGGTCATAGACTTGTCATCATGGATACCAATAAATGAGCTTATATGAGATACTTGTTTTTGTACCCAAGAGTGACAAATCTTTTCTTGGTCTCCCATAACCCATGCATAGATCATGATACAACCAAACATATCCTTGTGGTAATCCTTATTATGGCGATACGTTAGATGATTTTAAATTATACCAATCCTTATACGGAGTAGTTTAATGACCTCAAGTTGAAGAACTATAGGTACCCATTAGATTAAAAAAAAAAAATGTTTCTATAGACACAAAAGTTACTTTTTGTATGGAATCATCTTGTCAAGCTAGTCTAGTGAACATGTCCAGTACACATTATGCACTTATATATTGCACTAAGTTGTGAACAAAAACTTTGGCATGTATAAGCTGTCATCACCTTTTAGTGGGGTCGTTCAACATTAATATAGTCTTATCTCCATTACTAGTGTTTTAAATCTAAATAATGTCAGGTTTATAGATGATTTTTAAAATGATCACCTTAATGAGTATATAGAAAAAACATAATCATTTTATCCAATTTCTTGATTTGATTCTACCACTCTTAGGGCATATTGTTTTACAATCATATCCATATCCATGTATAAAATTAAATAAACAATAAAAATGTCTTTTATTTATTAAAAATTAATTAGAAACGTATAGTAACTGGATTGGCTAAAAGACACTTATCTTAACAAAGAGATCATTCATCATATGCTAATGTAAGACACTAAATAAAGCCATGAGATTAGAGGTTTTTATGAGAAGGATGACCATGATTTAGTGTTGATTCTACCTTTAGTTAGTGCAGGTCGGAGGAGTCAAACTCAACTGAATATATTAGATCAAAGAAAGAGACCCTTTTAACCTAAAGATAAGAATAAATGGAAAAGACAACAAAAGCAAAAAAAAAGTTGATACCCCGACATGTTAAAGTATAGGAAATAGCATAAAGATGAGTGTTTGACAAAAGTGTGCTTCCGGTGTAGGCAACCAAGACATATGGCCAAAATTGCATCGTAGCCCTAACCTTGACTATAGTTGATCAGATAACATGAGGTGCTAATGCTAGAGATTACACCATTACTTAAGGACTAATAACAACCTACCTATCAATTGTTATTAGTCAATCATCTCATCACGGTACTTTATCATATGTTTTGATAGATTATGAAGTCATACATTGTTTTATAACATGTGGTATTGTGGAGAGGTTGGGATTGAAACCAATTAAAGTAGTTCAAAGATTTAAGATAAAGTTACCAAATCAAGATAATGTGATTAATGATACATATTGACAGGGAAATCAATATTTGTTATGGATTTTTTATATGTCTAGCTTTGATATTATTTTAGGAATGAATTTTCTAGGGAGACATAGAGCTAAAACTGATTGTAAAAGAAAGAAAGTTAAATTTACCTTCAAGAATATGGACAAGTTTAGTTTTGAAGTGAGGTACTCTAAAAGTATGATTATTAGTTGTGTAAAAGCTAGAAAGATGTTAAGTAAAGGGTGTGCTTAACATCTAACTCATATGGTAATCAAGGCAAAAAGTAAGAACTTAAGTTTGAATGAGATACTAGTGGTTCAAGATTTGTCAAATGTTTTTTGTAATGAGATACTAAGATTAGCACTTAAAACAAAGGAATAGTTCATTATAGAGCTAGCATCGGTATAACTAAAGTTGGATCTAAATCGAATTGGTTTAGTTTCAAAAACTAGCTGGCTTGATTTGATTAGATTTGAATTCATTTAGTTCAAATTTGAATCAAGTATGAATTAAGAGGTCAACTTACAACTATGGAAATAACCCTCTATACTTGTTGGTTGTATAAATCTGATCAATATGGGTGGTTAGAGATTGCTTTCTATAGATTGGGATCCTTATAAGTTTATTTGCTTTAGATTATTTGGGATCTCATTGTTGTTCTCCACCAGATTTTCTTTTTTAGCTTACTATATCAATCATTGACAAGTCTGAAACAATCAATTAGAAAGTGATTAAAGGTGTCATTTGGTAGGTTGAAGGTATGTCTTCTTCTCTAACACGACGCTTACTAGTCTTTGTTATAAAGGTATCAATAAACATAACAAAACTATCCAACATGATTTGAGTCAAGATGCATTAGGTCATCTTCTTCTAAGAAGTCCAAAAGGCATTTAAATGGTCACATATATTTGGTTTACATATATCTTTCTAATCTAGTTATAACATCAATGTCCTTAAACATTGAACAAATGTTATCATGCAAATGGAAAGCCTATTCCAAATGTTTTCAAACATTATCCATTGAATATCATTCGTACTTTATATTGGTCAACTTGGGTCATCTCATCTAGTGTAACCAAACTAAAAGTTCGTTTAAGAGATTAGTTAATGAGCATGACTAGTGGGGCGAGAAGCTTGTCTTATGTAGCATCCCGGGTTTTTTCTAGAAAAGCCCTTAGGGATAGAGTTCTGGGGTTAGAAATAAGTCTAGGAATAGGGTAGGGGTCTTGAAGAGTTCAGGGGTGAGATGGTAGTTTTTCAGAGCTGAGTGGCTTTCGTATGATGCCTTTAGGGAGGTTTTAATCATGCGAAGCGCGGGAAATGGATTTTTATTCATTTTCCCTGGTGCACTCCTGTGCACAGTGCCCTGCACGCCCGTGCAGGTGGGTAGCATGAGAGAGAGACGGGAGATTTATTAGATTTCTCACCCGTAGTTTCCCTTTTTCAGCTCAGTTTCTTTGTTCTCAGCAGCTACCAGCCCTAGATCAGATTTCCAGCTTCCAGCAGCTCTCCATCCAGTTAGAGAGATCAGAGATTAGCTTGAGAGATAGTTTCCAGCAGCCATGGCGAGAGGTAAGTGTTTCTTACTCTCTCTTTCAGTTTCCCAGCTTGTTTGATGTGGATGGAAACGTGTGTTTCCATTTCCAGCTTGAGATGCTATGCTTGCATGTGTATGTGATGATGAGATGATGATTATATGCTGATTGCTATGCTTATTTTCCACCCAGAAAACATGCATGCTTTGCTTGTGTGTATTAGAGAGAGAAAGTATGAGTTTGCATGGTGATATGCATGATATTGGATGGATGATGAAATTGATGATGAGTATGTGATGACTGAAGCGCCGTTGATATGTGTTTCCAGTTAATTTTAGTTTGGATGAGAATTAGATGTGTTTTGGATGGCCTTCTGTATATTCCAGGTGGGTGCTCGTGTTACAGAACCGAACACACGCCCGTGTGCCCGCAGACACACGCTCGTGTGCCCTGGATTCTGCAAGGGCACGCCCGTGTGCATAAGGTGCACACGGCCAGGATTGCAGCTACACGACCGTGTGTCCTGAGGGACACGACCGTATGTTAGTTTTTTCAGTAGAAATGCGCAGCGATTCCAGAGGAGAGCACGACCAGCCATACGACCGGGGCACGGTCCCGTGTGTCTGGGCACACGCCGGTGTGCTTTGCGGGGCACGGCCGTGTGTCTCTCCTGCACGACCGTGTGCTTGGCCCACACGCCCGTGCGTCCGCCAGATTTTCCAGAAAAAGGTAGAATTTAACTTCTAAAGGTTTGGTAATCCATCCAAGGGCTAAATGACATCAGATAACAGCAAATCCAGATAAGAATGTAGCATGTGCATAGCATGACACATCATATAGTCTGAAAGAGGATCCAGGGATCTGATTTCAGTAGTTTTCAGTATTCAGAACCCAATGTATGGGTTACAGTTTAGGGTGAACTCGAGGGGGCATCTGTGGGACCTAGCTTTCTGACACCAGTCAGACTGCTCAACAGCATATCAGTATTCAGCTTTCTAGCCAGTAGCTAGAATGTTTAGCCCACTTGGCCAGGATGTCGAATCCCTGTGTTCATCAGCCTGATCAGCACAGCAGGTACCTTTGGGTACATTCAGATAGATTCAGATGCATGCATCATTAGTCATTTTCAGTTTCCAGCTCAGCATGTCATTACATATACATATTGGTATGACTAATCAGATAATCAGAAATCAGTAATCAGATAATAGTTAATCCAGAATCAGCAGTTTCAGCGCCAGCAAGCGACTAGATGTATGGATAGGGCCGAGGCCAAGATTCAGTGTGTGTTTGTTGCTTGCTTGGGCGGGGGAAGTAAGAAATGCTTACTGGGTGATCTTTATCACTCATTCCTTTCCTTCTTCCTTCCTTTTCAGGTTAGTTTGCTGTTGGCGAGGAGCGGGTGGACCGAGGCTTGCGAGAGAGGACCCCACACACACTTTCCAGATGTATTTTTATTTCAGTTGGCCTGTGTGGTCTTGTATGTATTTCATGTATATTTCCAGAACAGTGTAAAGAACAGTAATATATATGGAAAGCCAGTTTGGGCTCATTGTATATTTGTTTCAGTTTCAGCTTCCGCTTATGTATAGTAGCAGCAGTAGGGTTTTCTTTTTCGTAGGATTCCCGTCTCGGGTACCCAATTTCCAGTTTATTAAATAAAAGAGATTTATTCTTCAGCAGCAGGGGTACTCGGGGCGGCGGGTCTTACATCTTACTAGTCAATAAGTGATAAGCATTGGTGCATATTCAACCACCTTCTTTAGATAGACCTAATATGTATTCAAGTGATTGTGCATCGATGAGGGTTAAACATGAATGGTTGCTTATCTTATTATTAGCTGAGGTCAAAACACTACTAGGCTTGTAAGTTTTAAGGACTACATGTGTTGGTCAAGAGTGTTGCCTTAACGAAGCTTGACATAGTGTCTAGTGTTTTGAAACACATTTATTTTTTCCTGTTAGGGGTTCTCAACTACAATTTGATAGGTTTAGGGCATGAAGAGCATTTAGGAGGACGAGAGATCCTCTAATTATTGACTCATTGCTTTTATTGTTGTTGAGAGTAAGAAGTCTTTGTGCACAATAATTTTTTTTTATGATCATTTTTATGTTGGACGTAGGCCTTTCTAGCTAAGTGTATATCAATGGGATGGAACTACGTGTTCAATAAGCAAAGTTGGGGAAGATAGTTTACAACCAATTTGGACTTTGGAGTTATATATTGCTTGGATTGTGTTGTACTAACGTTAAAAATGAACTAATTATGCTTTGTAGAGTGGAGGTTGTAGATTGATCTTCGATTCTTCTAAAGACTAGTTATCTAAGACTTTTTTATGTCATTTACGATAAGTCATTTGTCAAGATTTGTAAGAGTTGTTGAAGTGGAATGTAGTTTTGCCCCTCTTTCTTGTGCAAAACTATTTATGTAATTTTTTATAACTAATTTGTGTATGCAATTTTAAGTTTTAGGTAAGATAAACTATGATAATAGTAATTAGAATATGAAATAACTCAATTAGGTATATTACGGTGTTTTGAAAGATAAATGGAAAAAATAAAAATAAATAAGTGAGACACTTGATATTTAATGTGGTTTGTATTGATGACCTATATGCCTATTTCCACAGTATTGTTATCATATGATGTATTGCAAGAGAATAATATTTTAGTAATGTTTTGTTGTCTAGAGTTTACGCTCCTTCCTCTTCTTCTCTCTTGTCTCATCTCTCAACTTGTATATATAATTCTTTCAAGAAAAAAGAACGCTCAAAAGTGATTGGATTAAGATTGCCATAAATATATTTGTAATTAAAATTTAATTAAAAGGAATATTGCAACTATCAACGATATTCAAATTAAGAAGTTTGTTAATATCTCTATGTTGAATAAATAGTATGAACATATTTTGTCAAAAGTTTCAAATTGATTCTTTCTTTGGAAAGGGTGTTATTGTCACCTCAATTCAAAGAGACTTCTTTCTCTTCGTCGAATATTAAGTAAGAGTTATCTAATTGTTTGTTGCTAGTCAAGATACTTTGAGTAGAATTTCTATAGATTACGAACTACTGCATAATAACTTTAAAATATTATACTTTTTTTTATATGATTTTCACAATATTACGTCTGAAAAATGCGATTTTGTGCACCTGTCAAATTTTGGCCATTGGACATGGACAAATTGCCAACAAGTAGGATTAAGGGCAAATTAGTTATCAAAGAAAAGTTATATACCAAGGCATGGCATGATATTTTCTCTAACCAAATTAAAATATGGATAAGAATCCATAGTTCAAAATTTTAGATTTGGGATAAGAATTTTAAGTTTTAAAAAAAGTTAAAAAATTTCTATGAATGCAAAATAATATTTAGGTCTTTGACTAGTTTGGATGATCCTATCTTTATCGTTAAATCAAACATCTTATCAAACAATTTGTATATTGTAGTAGCTTGGACAACTGTTTTTTGAAAAGGGGGCAACTAGTATGCCTCCAGGCATAACTCAGAAGAACCATGTAAATAGAATATTAGCTTATCTTCTTTAATCAACCCATCCTTATTTATATTGAAAATTTCAAGAGCTTTCTGTTCCCTCTGGTAAATTATAGATAAATAATGACCAAATGACTTATTCTCACCCATAGTTTAAGGTGGGGGCAAACTGCCACCTCTAAGGTTTTAAAAACCTAATCTTTCATCTTTGGATACTTTTTTTGTAATTTTTATATTAAAATGACTAAAATACCTTTTTAGAAATTAAAAATTTATAATAAAATTATAAAATAATTTTTAAATATAAATATTATTGAAAAATATTTAAAAAATAGATTAAAAAATTTAAAAATTAAAAAAAAACACAATCACGATAAAATTTTTTATTATATTTTTAAATTTTTAATATTTTATATTTATATAAAATTTATTTTATAAAATTTTAATCATAAAATGATAAAATTATCTTTAAAATATTATTATTTATAATTATATTTAATATTAAATTTGATTAAAAAATAAAAAATTAAATTTTTAAAACTTAAAAACGAGAACGGCTGAAATTACGGGTGGGAGTAACTCCTTTGGCCATAAATAATTGATATTTAAATTGTTTTGTCTGTATAGAATATAGACAGCGACATGTTAGAATTATGGAAATAGAAACCCAAAAGTTGACAAAAACAGTGACGACAGAGCACATAATTCAATAGGCAGTCAGTCCTGCTTCTGCATGCATGAATCACTCACTAACTGGATCATCTATGGTGCTGACGTGTCATCCACGCTGTTTCTCTTACCTCTCTCTCTCTCACCATTCAACCACTAAACCTTTTCATCTCTCCCCATAACTACTTCCTAGGGTTTCTCTGTTTCTCTCCCTAATAGTAAACTATACAAAATCCTTTCTCGATCAAGTGTAGAACTTTAATTTTTCAACACATTTCGCTTGCATTCTTTTGCTCCCTGTCGAATTTTTCATGGCAAAAACTAAACCTGGCAAAAAGGACCTTGATTCCTATTCTATCAAAGGCACCAACAAAATTGTTAGACGTGTGTATATTCTCTTTCTCTCAATGACCCTGATTTTAAATTTGAGTCTCCGTTATAAAAACCCTAAATTTATCGTTTTTCTTTATAATTCTACGAACCGGGGTTTTTTGAATAGGTCTTTTAGTATTGAATTATAATCGCAGAATTTATTTAATGTTTTTATGACTTCGGGTTACTTAAATTTTGTTATTTTTTTTCTTTTTCTGTCTGTTCTATATTTGCAGCTGGTGATTGTGTGTTGATGAGGCCATCGGATTCTTGTAAGCCGCCTTACGTGGCACTCGTTGAGAAGATCGAGGCCGACCATCGGAATAACGTGAAAGTTCATGTTAGGTGGTATTATAGGCCTGAAGAATCGATCGGAGGGCGGAGACAGTTTCATGGAGCCAAAGAGTTGTTTTTATCGGACCACTATGATGTACAAAGCGCCCACACAATTGAAGGAAAATGTATAGTGCACTCTTTCAAGAACTACACTAAGCTTGAGAATGTTGGTGCAGAGGATTATTTTTGTAGGTTTGAATATAAGGCTGCCACCGGGGCGTTCACTCCAGACCGTGTTGCCGTGTGAGTATGCATGTTTTGAGGTTCTTCTGATTGGTTTTTCATGTTCATGGTTGTGCGTTTTTGCCTGTTTTTGTTGAATTTGGTAGATTTAATTCGGAACAAATTATGCCATTTGGGGTTTGATTTTCCAGGTATTGCAAGTGTGAGATGCCTTATAACCCGGATGACCTGATGGTGCAGTGTGAGGGGTGCAAGGATTGGTAAAGTTGCATGAATTTTCCTGTTATATAACTAGAATGATGGTATAGAATCTGTTTTTTTTTTTTTTTTTTTTTTTCCATTTGATTCGTTTGGGTGATAATCAATTGATCAAGTGATTTTGTAATCATAGAAGTTAGCTGAGTTTTAAATGAATTGTATGATTTACCTTGTTTAGTTTTCTTAATTTCTTCCTGTGATGCTGCTAAAGGACTATTTTTAGAATTAATGCTGAATTTTCTATCAATTTTGTCTTGCTGTGCATTTAGACTGCATATGCTTTACTGAATTCAATGATTGTGTTGATCAATTTTTCCTGTAGAATGGTGTTGCTGAGATTTATGTGTGTCTCAGTTTTAAATGGCAATTGGTGCATTGAATTGTTGTTAACTATCTAAAGGCTGTAGTGCTTTGTTAAGACATAAGTTAAATAATAGTTCTCTTGGAATTTTATAAGATTCTGTATTTAATGTATGAGAATCTTTGTATTTCATGCTATTGTTCTGTAGGAACTGAAGATAATTAATACAAAATCTGCACAGGACTTAATCATGTTAAGGCTATAGTTTTCTGGGCATTTTATTTGCTTGTTAACATACAATTAGCTGCCACGCTGTTACTGTGTTATTAAAATTCTTAATATTTTGTCATGGCATGCTCAGTTACACATTTGAGGATAATATGTAGCAAATTCTTCTCCTCCTGTACTCAAAATCAAAATGTCAACCATTTAATTATGCTGAACTTGGTCTATATCTCTCATACATGGTGAACTCTTAGTTGTGGAGTTTCTCATGTTGGCATTTTGTTTTGCAAGTTCACTATCTTAAGTTGAAAACGTCCTAGCAGAGATGAAATTTGGATCAAAATTTAAACATGAATTAGAAAGTGTGAAACCTTTACGGTACTATCTTTACACTTTCACTTACATATTGAGGCTTTTTTTGTTTATTTATGAAGATTTGGGACTTTTAATTCTGTTACACTTGTCTAACAATTTGTTTCGACCTTGATTTACATGAAGAGCCAAGCTGAGTATTTGAAAGGGGTGCTATATTTAAGATATATTATAGACATTATGTTCTTTTATTTTACTTAATCTAATTGGAATTATATATTTTAGGTGAATCTTTAGGACTCTTTGATGAACACTTGGTCTAAATTATTGAAAGATACTTAATGAAGGATAGTATCCCAGATATTATCGATCATATGAGATGGTTGACATATTAATATGGGATTTTATACTAGTTTAACATGTTCTGAAGGATTTAGAATGAGAAATCCATCTTACATGCTCTTCATTGTGTTACATGATATTTAATTTCAAGAGTATGTTTCGTTTTTTTTTTTTGGATGTGTTCTTTGTAATTTGACTTTTATGTTACAGTTTGCTTGCAAGAGATTTGTACCTCTGCTTTTTGTGGTCATTGCTCTCTTTATTTCAAAAGTTATGAAATTCAAGGTAGTGATGTTGAAGATACTGATGGTGTTCTTGTTTCCTGATGACATTTGTTGATTTTTAGGTTTCATCCTTCTTGTATGGGCAAGACCATCGAGGAAGCAAAAAAATTGGATCAGTTTCTGTGTTCTGATTGTTCATCGGGTGATGATGCCAAAAGATCTTTGAATGTGTTCCCAGTATCCCCATCTGTTGAGACTAAGGTATGAGCACATTATGGCTTCATTTTGTTATTCCTCTTACAATGCGGTTGATTGTAGTCAAGATAAAAACTAGTTGGGCCTTATCTCGAGCTTTGGTAACTTCAACATTTAAGACATGACTATATGAGTATCATTCTCACCTTTTGGGTTCATTCACCCACCATAATCTTTTGGTTTTTTTTAACAGTTTTGCAAGACTCTGTCACACCCCATTTGTAGCTCAGATGGAGCTAATTTGGCAACTGATTAAATTTAGGTCATATTTATGTGGAAGTTTTTATTGCAATAGAAGATTTCTGTTTGTTTGTGGTCCATTTTAGTGAGGTCAGGTCAGTCACTGCCAGTTTTTGGCACTAATGATATGTAAGTTTAAGAAAGGGCCATCTCCTTGGATGGATTCCCATTCTGATTGTCTTTCCTTTTTTCCTGTGGTATATGGGCAGCACAGTTTTTTTAGGAATTTCATGATTGCTAGATGTGTCACATGGAAAAGTGTTAACACTTTACAATTCTTTTTAATATATCAGCTAGGCTGCTGACATATGCTGTTTCAACCAAATATCTCGTGCCAAATGAGCAAGGAGCAAAAAGCTTGCATGTCAAATTTGTGCCCAACAGAACAGTGATATCTGTTCATATATTTCTGTGTTTGATTGATTTCATTGACTGTTAGTGCTTGCATGGCCAAAGATCATTGCTTCCTGTAATTTAGGGTTCTGTGGGGCTCTAGTTACGAACTTGAACTAGCAGAACAAGTGCAAGGGATTCTGGTTTAAAACATATATATATATATATATATATATGTGGATTCAAATTCATTAAGGTTGTGGAATGATGCTGAAATGGATTAATGTCCCTATATTAACCTGTTACTGATTGTCTCGGTGGAAGCACGATTTCTGTAGAAAATCTCATGTATAACAAGTAACTTAAAGTTGGTGATTTTACCCTCTCGGAAATGAAATAGTTCCCTGTAGTTGCATAGGTCTCGCAAGAGATTGGTGTCTTCAAGTTGTTGTTAATTTAATTTCTTGAAACCCCAGTATGATCGTGCATCAGTGCATTTTAGCTCCCATGGAACATTTATATGTTTATTGTTAGGTATGGTAAGAAAAACAGGGGAATTTGCTTGTTTACTGAAGGTATCTTGAAAATTCCTGTCTGTACAATCTTACACTTGTCCTTTTTTGTCTTAAAATATTTACAATGCTTTGATTACTAATCAACTGCTGTTGCTTTTTCCCTGTTTAATGAAATGTGGTCTTGTCTTTGATTTTCTTGCCAGGTGGAGACAAAGCGCAGAAAAAGATGACCAAGTGATCATGGTGCACTATGAGGAGGTACTGATTTTGTTGCACATTAGCTCCAGCATTGCTATCATTCTCATCTCTGTGTTGTGGAATTGTACAGTGCAGAGAAGTTACTGTGCTTGCACAAACAACAGGCCTTTCAAGTTTACCATGTCTCAAAGTTTGTATGTGTGTTAGACCTTAGAGTTGACTTTTCTGTTGTGTGATGTCTGTGTGATTAGAATCTGTGCATAATAGTGCCCTTATCTATCTTAAGAAATTAACCTGTGAGTCCATGACAACACATTAAAACTAGGAGAAACTATGGGTTTGTTTTGATGTGCTTGTTGCTGGCATAATTTCTGCAAAAAAATGTGATAATGGCTCTACTTACTTTTTGTTATGAAAACACCCCAGCAATGATAGGAAGGTTCCAAGATTAACGTTGCAGCTTATTTCAAGTGCTTTATCAGTGGATTTAGATATAGATATATAGCTTTGTACATATTTTTACTTTTGAAATAGGCACAAATGTGTAATATAGAGCGAACCAACCACTTTGACTGACCAATCAGACTGATGAAGCGGTTTTGGATAGGTTTGCTTAATCCTCTCCCCGGTTTAAGTTTGTAATCCGCACCAACTTTTAAAGGGGGTGCTGTGCTCAAGAATCAGGTGTATGGTTTGGTTTTGTCCCAAGTGTTCATTCATTTGCTTTATCTTGTGTTAACAGAGTTTTCATTTCCAGGCGAACCGAGTTCTTGTTTGTCACACTCCTTACAGGTCACAGGGCACTACTGCCACAATTATCCTGTTAAACAAATTAACTTGTGAGCTACTGGGTGTGGCATGTTAAAGTCCCTTGAGATTAATTGGACATTAATGAAATTCCAGCGTAGGCGTCCTCAGAAAATTAAATTAGATCCAAATGTATCCCGAAACAAGAAAGACATATTATATATTACAATTGGTACATTTGATCTTGCAGTCACCATTTCTTAGTCATCTTAATCAAACAAATCTGGGTGCTCTCTGTCTTTCAATATGCGTATTCTACATGCTATACTCCAGCCTTTCAGTCATGTTTTAAGAGATTTCCCATGGAGGGGAACATGATAAAGAGAAAGAAAATGAATATCAACCCCAAGCCCAAGTGAAAATGGCTATGGAAAGTAATGTCATTTCTCTGCAATTAATTTGATGAACACTTTTTGCTCTGCTGCCAGCATCAGAGAATTTGGCAGGTGCATGCAGCACAAGTAATGTCAGTACTATCCTCTGACATGTACAGCCCTTTTCTGATGGTGTATGTGTATGCAAGTGTGCAGCTTCAATCACATTCATACTGAAAGTGATATTTACTTTCCCATACGGTGAAAAAATGTTAATTTTCTGCTCTTTCAAATAATCCCAACTAGATTAACCAGAAGACTCTGTACATGATGAATTCTGCAAAGTCTTACTGTTTTGTTTGCCCTCTGATTTTGGTTTATAGTAAACAAACCAAACATGGTTAAAGAAACTGAATAGAATAGGCAAAATCTTGGCATCTATTCTCTTCCCTTTTTCACTTTTACACCATGTAAGAAATAATAGACCTGATAAAGTTGTTAAAAGATACTGACATTTTTCAAAGATGACATGAACAGCTTTAATAATGATTCTTAACTGATGTTTTATAAGTTACCATTAACCATTCATCAAACCCATGTTTTTTTTTTTTTTTTTGTTTTTTTTTGTTTTTCTTTGAGAAACTTGTTAAAAGTTTGTGCTCATTACCTTCTTGATGGTAAAAGTTTGCCAATGAATGTTCAGTGTTGTTTAGCATAGCATGGTTGACAATTGTATGCCATTGACATGGTGAGGTCCTTTAAACTCTTGAATTCTGCATGCAAGTTGCTCAAACCTGTTTATGAATTAGGGAACATAAAGTAATAATTAAGATTAACATTTACACAGCCAAGATTTGACCTAGAAAACAAATTTTCCACAAATTAAATGCATAAATCACATTTTCTTACCCAGGCAAGTGGAACCTTGCCCTGCCAGTAGAAAGGCTGTCTTATGGAGTCTACAATGACTCTATTGCCTTTAATATTTGACTTTTTATCAATAATTTAGAGATGTGAAATGATTGAAATGCCCTCATTATGTATTGTAGTTTTTAAATTTGATTAGTAGATCTATTGACACTGCACAATAATATAATGTCACATACAAGTTTATTTAGACTTCTCAAATACAATACAATCCAAAATTAGAAAAGAAATCTTTTTTTTTTCTTTTAATATCTAAAAAATAATATTTGGTTGTGTAGGTTCTCTTTACATCATTTTATATCTTCTACTTTCAAGAACACTAGAAAAATTTTTCCCACAAACAGAAACACTTATCTGATGAATTCATAGGAAAGTTCATGTGTTTGTAATTGATTCAAAGATCTATAAAGTTGATTTCTTCTCTACTCTTTCAATTTGTGACTTGACCCACTTCTTTTTGTTTTCCTTTCGTTAGACTATCTCTTAAATGTCTCCCTTCGATAATTCATCGTCCCCAATCATGATCTTATCAATTTATCATGCCTTAAACACACTCTCCATTCAATATTAAGTTTAGTGTTATCATAAACAAACCTTTTGTTCTTTATAACGATGAAACGTTTGTTTCAAGTACCAACTTTACAATAAAGATTTCGATATCTTGATTTATGTAATCAATAACAAGAATCTTGAACACATGATGTTAAAGTATACGATAGTCTGGTTTGAATATTTATCAAACTAGAAAAGTTGAAATATTTTTTGTTTTCGTTGAATCTCAAATTATTATCTTTTTTTCAAAGTAAGATAAAATCAAAGTAACAATGATTTGTGAATACTTAACATTTAATCTAAATCTAATATCTTGACAGCTCTTCACCTAAGAAGATGCGATATTGACAACAAACTTTGATTTTTTTTTTTTTAAATTTTAGATTAAATAAACAAAAAATGCTAAAAATTATTTTGAGATTAATAATTCTAGAGCTAATTGGAAAGGATGTGATTAAGGACTGACTCTCTTTGAACCTAAAAAAAATGGGAATTTTTCATTTAACAAAGCTTTAGGTGGGACATGACCTTTTGGCCATAATTAAATTAGCCAAAATGATACACACCCTTTAACTAATTTAATTAATTCCTATAATATCAGTCACTGAATTTTGTTTGGTGGCAGACTTGCAAAATGAAGAGGGGTCTGCATAATTAATATTGACACCGAAAGTTAGAGCAGAAGGAACAATTTAATGATAAAGATTAATCAAATGGCCTTTAAACCCTAATTTTATATGGCCCCTAAACCTTAATTTTATCAAATTTTTTGTTATTTATAAACACAGGCTAAATATTATAAAATAAAAATAAAAAATCTGAAACAGGACCAAGTCAACATAATCTACAATCCACAGACATCAGATGATGGGACCCATTCACCTACAAATGTGTGATGATTGTAGGTCCATGCCGCATCATAATCACTAGTCACACAAAAACATTCAAAAAGCAAGGACATAATGGTAAATTAAAAAAAATTTCATCTTGACTTGAACGTCAAAAACTCAACACTAGAAAGTAGAAGTCACAGTTGTGAGTTTCCAGTTCAGTTCTAATCCTCCATGTTTTTGCTTTTACCTTGATAAACTTGAACGCTTTGAAATTCACAGACAGAGAGAGAGGGTTTTAATCTTTACTTTAAATTAGAATTTGGATTCATTTTTTTAAATTTCTTGTTTTTCAATTAATTTCCCTCTCTCTCTCTCGAAGCAATTTGGCAAATACAAAGGTTGCTACTGGTTAGGGTTTATCAATTGAAGATCGGACTTTTAGGGTTTTTTCTTGCTTTTTCCTTTTATTTCTAGATGTTTCTCTGATCTTTTCAACCATGTTGTCAATGTAAGTTGCTGTCTCGTCTCTATTCCTTCATTTTCTTAATTTTCTTTTTTCTTCACCTTTTTCTTTTTTTTCTGAATTTTGTGGTCTTATTTGAAAAAAACGTAGCTTTGAATTGTATATCGTCAAGCGCATAGACTCATTTATGTTATTGACTTTCAATTAGGGCTTTTCCGCTATTTATTCTTCTTAGAAATGTGTACAATTGGAGCTGTTTGGAGATAGACAAATTTCACTGTTTCTTGATACATTTAAGGTTACGATTAGGGTTTTGTAGATATGATCAAAAACATATTGGGTAAATTACCTAGAAAGCCCTCAAAATCCTCGAACAATGACTCTAACAGTGAGTCTGTAAATCCATCTCAAGTGTCCAATTCAATAAATTTGAAGTCCGGTTCTCGCATGAACAATGGAACTGTTCCCCCAACGAGCAAGTCGAATCAGGGGAAGAAGTCAGTTCCAACTGTGAATCAAGTAGGGTCTGGTGTTTACGAGGCTCTGCCAAGTTTTAGAGATGTTTCAAGTGCGGAAAAGCAGAATTTGTTCATTAGGAAGTTGAATATGTGTTGTGTTGTATTTGATTTTAGTGACGCCGCAAAGAATCTTAGGGAGAAGGACATAAAGAGGCAAATGTTGCTTGACCTTGTTGAATACATGTCGTCTGTAACGTCAAAGTTCAATGAGATTGCAATGCAAGAGATTACGAAGATGGTCGCTGTTAATTTGTTTAGAACATTTCCCTCTTCAAATCCTGATAATAAGGGCTTGGAAATATATGAACCGGAAGAGGAGGAACCAACTATGGAGCCAGCATGGCCTCATCTGCAGATTGTGTATGAAATTCTGCTTAGATTTGTGGCTTCACAAGAGACTGATTCCAAGCTTGCTAAAAGATATATTGACCATTCATTTGTGTTGAGACTGTTAGATTTGTTTGACTCTGAGGACCAAAGGGAGAGGGAATATTTGAAGACAATTCTTCACAGGATTTATGGCAAGTTCATGGTGCATCGGCCATTTATCAGAAAAGCTATCAACAATATCTTCTATCAATTTATTTTTGAGACAGAACAGCATAATGGGATTGCAGAATTGCTTGAAATCTTGGGAAGTATTATTAATGGGTTTGCTTTACCTTTGAAGGAAGAGCACAAGCTTTTCCTTGTCCGTGCTTTGATTCCTCTTCACAAACCGAAGTGTGTAACGATGTACCACCAACAACTCTCGTATTGTATTACACAGTTTGTGGAGAAAGACTTTAAGCTGGCTGATAGTGTCATTCGTGGTATTTTGAAGTATTGGCCTCTAACTAATAGTTCCAAGGAGGTTATGTTCCTTGGTGAGTTGGAGGAAGTTCTAGAAGCTACTCAGGCTGCAGAATTTCAAAGATGCATGGTTCCCCTCTTCCGCCAAATTGGTCGCTGCCTCAATAGCTTTCATTTTCAGGTATTAATGATGTTGCCTTTGTCTTTTTTTGCTTTATATTATGTATAACTGTATCAATTAGGTGTGTTTTCTCTCTATTATGTTGTTACAGTTAGTTACCCAATTGTTTTTAAGTTGCATGTTTCATTGAGACTATGATTCTTTATATGGAGACTTCTTATGGAATATATGATGACCAAATAATTTATGAGGTTTCAAGTTTTGTGAACATTTTTTCAATATTCTTGCATCATCAATGCATTATTTAGGTTTCTATCTGTCCTGTTAATATATTAAGTTGAGTTTGCAAGATTGGTGATGACTTGCTCTCTTTGTTCTTTAAGGTTATTGACAAGATTGGCACATTTTAAGTAATTTTGAACTTGTTCTTTCTATAATTTAGCAGATCCTGTTTTGATGTGTGCTGGTGCTAATAATAGGCTGTCATATTGTTGACTTCGAAACATATGAGTCTACTGTGAAGAGAATATTCAAGATTTATGAGAATTATTATGCATACCCACATCAATAATTAAATTAGGCTTTTTTTTTTCAAAACTGAGCTGTCTGATCACAATACTGGGGCCATTTTGAGTACCTAAATATATCCCTTTATTGAGGAGATGTTTTGTATATTGAGGACATTATTAACTGTTTTCTAATATCCATTTCATGTTGATGTCACAGATGCTTCTTTATCATTTTAGTTACGAATTTTCAAAATCATGGTTTCTTCTTGGTCTAGAAATGCAGTTGATTTTTTGTATGCAGAAAAGTTACATCTTTACAAATTAATATCTCTTGTGATGCTATCAGAAAATATAATCAAGAGTTTATGGTATATCATTTTTCTTTTACTTAGTGCTGTAGATCACTGCAGATTTCCATTTCAGTTTTCCCTCGTCTTGACTGGAGATCAGCATATTCCTGTATCATAAAGCTACTCTTCTGCTCTAAATAAACGTTTTATGCATATTTAAGGTCCATCTCTAATTTTGTGTAGATGGTACCATTTCTTGGATTAGTTTGTTATGCTCAATTTGTTTCTTGCTTTGCTTTCAAATAGTGTATATTGCTTTCTCAGACACAATCTTCTAATCTGATAACCAAAAATTATTTGTTTATGTCAAATCTCCATCCTACCTTGTTATTGTCCTGTTTAGACCTTGGTATCTTTTCAATGCACAACAATCTCCCCGTGTCATCCAAAAACTTAATTTGCTGTAATTACACATGCTTTGTAGTTTTTTCAGCTGAAGGAAATAAACAATATTGCTTTAATCAATGTTATTTTATTAATTTTTTTTTTCCTGAATTAAGGGCTTTTTGTGTTCATAACATGTTTTGTTTTACATCATAAAGTCGTTTATTGCTCCCCTCTCCTTTGGTCGTGGGAATTCACCTTATGTAATTTGAATTAATTCTGATCCTGACCAATAGTATTCATGACTGTGAGAATTGGCCTACAGCTTTATAATATGTATAGAGATAATATTTTTACTGGTTGTGTTAATGTGGTTTTGTTATGTGTTCTACGTAAGTGTGCAACTGAAAAGATGTCTTTGTGTTTCTCTCTCTCTCTCTCTCTCTATATATATATATATATATATATTTTTTTATTCTAAAGCTAATTTTCCTTTGTTATCTTTCCAATTACAGCGTTTTAGGCTATATTACTGGGAATGTAAGTTATAGGCTACTATTAATTGATAGTCGACAAGTCAAAAGAATTGTTTCATTTCTTCAGACCAAGTTTAAGGTCAGTTGGGAATTGTATAATGTTGTATTTTAATGGTTAGAAACATGAAGGTTTGATTGTGGAGTAGAGGGCAATAAGATTGTAGTAGCAAGTTGTTCTTTCTTTAAACAATTTGTGGTACCTTAGAGATCATATTGGTGGTGAGGGCTGTTCAGTTTTTTGTCAATGAGGTGCATGCCTAGTCAGACACTTGGTGCATTAGGTGTTGATCCAACAGTGTTTTTGTCTTTTTTGGCAGGTAGCAGAACGTGCATTGTTTTTGTGGAACAATGATCACATAAGAAATCTGATCAACCTGAACCGTAAAGTGATACTGCCTATAATTTTTCCAGCTTTGGAGAGAAACACACAGGGTCACTGGAATCAGGCTGTTCAGAGTTTGACATTGAATGTCAGGAAAATATTTTCTGATGCTGATGAAGCACTCTTTGATGAATGCGTAGCTAGATTCCAAGAGGATGAGGTCAAGGAGAAAGAGATATTGCAGAAGCGGGAGTCAACCTGGAAACGCTTGGGAGATGTGGCTGCCTCCAAGGCTGTAAGTAACGAGGCGGTGCTCGTCTCGAAGTTCTCTTCTGTTGCGATTTCCACCAACACAAGTCCACAGGCTACGACCAGTAGTTGAGAGTTGCATGCACATTAGAGGAGTCTATTCTCCTTAGCCATGGTGGGCAGTAAAGGGAGTGAGCAATCTGGTGCTTTATAGGGACTGTTTGGTCTCACTTCTGTTGGGTGCATATTTTGTGACTCTTACCAGCTAAATGTTTTAAGCCAAAGATGGGGGTGTGTGGATATCGAGGTCACCCCTTTTTTGGGTTCTCGGTTCATTCCTTATTTGTTTTTTTCCCTGTTCCTCTTGTCATGGAGGTGTGTGTATCATAAGGGTTTGGTTATACCTGTAGTTTTTCTTTGGATTTCTTACCTGATAATATTTATTCTGTGCAATTATGCAAAGAGATGTTGCTTTTTAAGCCTAAGTTTTGTTAACTTTCCTTCAGTTTTTGCTGTCGAATTTTAAGCCCCAAGTGTACATACTAATTGTGACCTTGCACCATGTTGGAGTTTGGGATAGATGATTAGTATGCGGCGAGGGAAGCTTTGCCAGTAAAAGGCACTTTAGCTTTTGGTCACATATATTAACATCGGTTCTGAAATACTTGGAAGAGCTGCAGGTTTGTACTAGTGACTAGGGAGGTATTTGGCTGGCTCTGTTTTAGCCTTGGTACTCGGTGGAATTTTCAGTCCTAAAGATTTAAAGGCCGTACTAAAGTAGTCCATGTCTATTGAAATCGGTAACAGCTTTCATATATGCTCGGACCTTCTTCAGTCGTCTCAACAGCATCACTACTATTATGATCAAATTGGTATTATTGCAGTTGATAAATGGAGTTTGACCAAAAGCTTGGACTGTTTGTGGCTGGTATGTGATTTAGCAGCACATTGCATCGTATATATGCTTCTATTATCTTGATGATGATGAGATGATATGCCGTTGATAGAGATCGCTTCATCCATTCACCAATAACACTGCAAATATTTCTTGCTCGAAATACTGAAAATATAAGATTAACAAGAGAAACATGTGAAGGCAAATTCAGATAGATTGAAGCACTGTTAATCTTCCCCATGTGATCGAAAACTGTGACCCTCTTGATGTGGACCATTAAAGAAGATATCAGCTTCAAACCACTTGGGATAATCAACAAGGTCTCCTGCCAGATATTGCATGAACCTCCGGCTCCCTTCAGGGACAACCCTCACTTCCCCTTCCTCCATGTAAACTAACTGATCTACCTGCCAGCCATGGGGCAACTTGCATTTGCCAGTCTTCCAAATTGACCGTCTTGAAACCCCGAGCTCCTTCAGTCAATCAGGCGACACCTGGCCTTCACCCTCACATTAGACAATTCCGCCAGAGATTTTTCTACTCACATTGCCTTTATACCATGACATTGCCCGTTTTTATTGTTTAATTTTGTACAGCCTCCGCTGCTTTTCTTCACAGAGAACAGGTCCAAAGTTGGGGCTGTAATCAGACTTGCCATATCTATATAACCTTTCTGGCTTCAATGCTAGTCACCACCTAAAGGGAAAATTTTGATCTGGACTTAGAAAAGTTTCAAACACCTACATTAACCATTTGCATTCAGAAGACCAAGATCCAGACATTAAAAAATAGAGACAATGCCATCACCATGATTTATGAAATAAACATACTTGTTTTAGTGTTTACAGTTTCAGAATCATGCATAGGCTGGATCGAAAATATAAGTTTTTCTGGGGGGAACAGCTATCTTCTTAGTTTGATCAGCCTTGACTTTTATCAATTTAAGCATCACTCGATCACCGTACTTTCAGAAATGTTACAGTTCAAGAATGAACTATAGACTTTAGACTCTCAGGATCAAAACTACTTCTGAATTAACACGGGTCTTAAATCTGATATATTAAAGCCTTAACTTCTATTTGATTTAAAAGAAAATTATCAGGAAAGGAGAAGACGCCACAAATTAGATGGATTGATACTTCTTTATTTTACAATTAAAGGCGACCAATTTTTAAAGACTCAAACTTTCAGTTTATATTATGCCAAAAGTCTTGTGAGTTTTACTAGATGGCAAAATCCTTCAAACTTTTGAAGTTAAACATTACGATGAATAGATATAAGAATATTTTTGCCTTTTTCTAATAAAAATTAAAATGATAAAATAAAAAAATATTAAAAATAAAATAATAATAAAAAACTTAAAATTTACTAAAAATATTAAAAGATAAAAAACTTAAAAAAATTTGAATACTACCAACAATAATGATCATCGGAAACTGAATTATATAATAAAAAAAGTCACTTAATCCAATTCCTTATCATATATAGCCGCCTTTGTCAAAGGAATTGGTTAGATTTGGCCGAAAATTGAATCAAATAATTTTTTTCAATCATCTAATTTAGTTTTTAGTGATCATTACTATCGACGATAATTACTGTTTTTTAAAATTTTTTATTATTATTTACAATTTTTTTATTAAATTATAAATATTTTTATTACTTTAATATTTTAATATTATTTTATATTTATTATAAATTTTTTTTAGAGATATTTTTTTATTTTAAAAAAAATATTAAGTGAATTGAATAAAAAGTATTTCATAACAACCCTCTAAAAGTTTAAAGGTCATTTAAGGAAAGGCTAGTGGGATTAAGTCTCCTTGCCTTCATTTTATTTTCCTTATCCGCAGTATCAGCTCGCAAACAGGAGGCAGAGACAATAATTATAAATCTCTTTTGATTATATCAGAGTTTGAAGATTATAACGCAACAATGAGCTTGTTCTAAAACCCTGGAGTTGAGGTTTAAATTGAGTATCCACAAGATTCCGGTTTCCAGGTCACATGTGGGTGACCTTTAACATTTGACCCGCAGAGTTTGACTTACCGGGCGTTCCGGTGGAATGAAGACAAGAGAGTTTTGGTCTCTAACGTGTCAAATTCTGTTACACAAATTATAAATAACAGTAAAGTAGTTGTTTCAAGTTTTTGATGACAAAGGCAGGAAAATGAGAACCAGTGATAAATGAGAGTGAAACTTCAGAATTTGTTTTCTTTCAATCCTTACTTGTAATGGTGTCGCTTCAGCTAAAATACTTTAATGGAGTCTCTCACTGTCCATCATTGAATCCTTTGTTTCAGAGAAGAGAAAGGAAAGCTCAAAAGATTACATGCTTGCAAGCACAGTCAGTTGCTTCATCTAGAACCCGGGTATGGTTCGTGTATTCATAGACAAGTAGTACAAATAATATTGTTTATTTGTAATTAGGATGTGTTAATGTTATACAAAAAAAATAAATAAACGGATCCTTTTATGTTGTGAACTTGTGCGATATAGATTTAATATGTCCTTTTTATCTTTGTTTATTTTGTAATGTTTCTGTTAGTATTCTGAATTTAGTGAAGTGTACAAGTCTGAGATTTATGATTAAGTAGTACGGAAAGTCCTATACGGGCTATGTTTAATTTATTGAACCAGCAATGAACAATTTTAATTTAGTGGAGTGGTGAAGTCTTAGTCTTCTCAAATTTTTATTTCGTCATATTTTTATTTGATTTTGAAAATTTTCATGTCAACTCTTTAGAGGATAATGGAAAGCATTTCAGTTGGAGGAGAAGTTGGTGGTGCTGGTGGAGCATACTCTTACGAGGCCTTAAAGAGGCTGGACAGGATATGGTCTTCTATCTGCTCTGCTCAAACCAGTAAGACTTTATTTTGTTCTCTGGTGCTGAATAATCATCATACAATTTGCTGCTAATTTTTTTACTGTGGGCTGATGTCGACTTCTCACATGCAAGTTATGCAAGAACCCCAGCAGATAGTGTCAAGTATTCCAGGTCTTTTTAGCCAGTCTGATTTGGCCGACAAAGTGGTCAATACGTTTGATGTTATAGTTTGTGGAGGCACCTTGGGGATCTTCATAGCCACGGCCTTGAGCTTCAAAGGTCTTCAGGTTGCCGTTGTGGAAAGAAATATACTGAAAGGGGTATACTGCATTGTGAAGTTTATTCTTTAACAAGAGAGTTTTAAAACAAAATATGCTTAAACTGCCGGGGGTTCTAACAGATGCCATTCCATTTTGAACCCAATGATTAGAGAGAACAAGAATGGAATATATCAAGGAAGGAGCTCTTGGAACTTGTAGAATCTGGAATTCTGGTTGAAGATGATATTGTACAAGTTACAGCTGCTAAATTTAATCCTGTAAGTTCTTCAAACTTCATAATTGATGGTTGTGTTTAAGTTCATATTGTTTCTGAAGGACAATTTCTCCTGAAAATTTTTTCCAAACGTAATGCTTTTGAGAAAGAGTTTATCATGCTTGGAAGTCCTTTTCACTGGTTGCATAGCTATGGGAAACAGTATTGCCCATTGCTGAGTATGTCTTATTTCACATCTTTTGTCCTAGTGCCATTTCTATAAGCTATTTTTATCTTTTCGTTTGGAATTTCTTAATCTATGCAGAACAGATGTGGATTTGAGGGGAAGGGAGAAATCTGGGTTGAAGATATTCTGAATCTTGGGGTTTCGTGAGTAATTCGTTCCTTTGTGCATTTTCTGGTCAAAAAGCACTAGGAATATTTAATGTGGGTAATTATTAATTTTGATTTCATATGTTCATGCTCTGAAAGAAATTCAATGTGCATTTTACTCTTACTATAGACAATCATATTTATTGTAAAATGTTAGATTTAAAGTTCATCAAACTTGTTCCTCCCATCAGCCAAAATCTCTGTGCATATATATACACACAGGCACAGGCACATGTTAGTCAAAATATTTAATTTTCCATGTTTCTTACCTTTAATTTAAATGACCTCATTTGATGTATGGGAACTCTATTCCATATGTTTACATCATAATGTATTTTAGCTCGGAAACAGGAACTATTGTCAGTGATATTTCTCTGAGTGTCACTGATTTCTCTGATAAGAATTATCTGCATAGTGTCTTCATCAGGCTGTAACTTAGTTGAAGAATGCCTTCACAGGGCTTAGAAATTCAAATAATGGATCAAACAACTTTTGAGTTAGTGCTAATAAATTGTTTCCAAACTTTGGGTGAGTGGTTTATTTTGTCGCGGGGGAAGTTCTTTGTTCTATATTATTGATCTGGTTTTGAGAAGATAATTGGTTTGAAAAATTCAAACGTTTATGTTGTGT
>JAJEJH010000049.1:1288292-1383825 GCA_026122585.1 Anacardium occidentale
TGATCTCCTTTACTGTCTTCGACCTTGGCCAACTCAAAATTGCCTCTACTTTATTGGGATCCACTGAAATACCGTCTGTTGTCACTACATGTCCCAGAAATGCCACTCTGTCAAGCCAAAACTCACACTTGGAGAACTTGGCATACAACTGTCTCTCTCTCAACCTCTGAAGCACACATCTGAGATGCTCCTCATGCTCTGCCACACTCCTGGAATACACCAGAATGTCATTAATGAAAACCACCACGAACCGGTCTAAGCAGTCATGAAACACCCGATTCATCAGATCCATAAAAATCACTGGGGCTTTGGTCAACCCAAATGGCATGACCACGAACTTAATGCCCATATCTGGTCCTGAAAGCTGTCTTGGGAACATCTTGGAAAACATAACTGCACCCCTCAACTGATCAAACAGATCATCAATCCTGGGTAAGGGATACTTGTTCTTCACTGTTACTCTGTTCAGCTCCCTATAGTCGATACACATCCTCATCGACCCATCTTTCTTCTTAACAAATAGGATCGGAGCTCCCCAAGGTGAACAACTGGGCCTGATGAATCTCTTATCTGTTAACTCCTAAAGTTGCTTCGTTAACTCCTAAAGTTCAGCTGGAGCCATCCGGTACGGAGCCTTAGAAATTGGAGCCATACCTGGAAGAAGCTCAACACTAAACTCCAACTCTCTCTCTGGAGATAACCTTGACAACTCTTCTAGAAAGACATCAAAAAGTTCCTGACAACTGGTACCTCCTCGATACTCAGACCCACTGAACCACTACATATGACATTAGCCAAGTATCCGACACAACCCTGTCTCAATAATTGCTCGCCTGAATATTGGAGATCATCAAGCTGTCAACTCTGCCCTCACCAAACACAAACTAATCAGGGCCTATGTGGAATCTCACTTTCTTCCTTCAACAATCTATCTCTGCACCATATCTCCATAAGAAATCCATCCCTAATATCATATCAAAATCTGCTAACTCTAGCAGAATCAAATCAATAACCATGGATCTACCCATAATCTCTACCTCCTGATCTAGGAGGACTCTATCACTCAACACAAATCCTCTATCTGGCATCTCTACCTGGATACTTCTATTGGCCACACTAGGGTCAATCCCTAATCTCTCCACTACACTCTAAGCTATAAACCTGTGTGTGGCTCCACAATCAACAAGTACAAATAATGGAGTATCAAAATAAAGTAACTGACTAGTCACCGTGTGGGAATGGCCTCTGCCTGCTCTTGGAGGACTGCATATACTCTGGCTCTACCTCCGCCTACTCCAGAAGGACCGGCACCTCTCTCAGGTGCTCTATCACCAGCTCTGGGAACCTCTGCTCCACCCCCCTCTGCTCTAGCTCCGCCTCTGGGTGGACCACCTCGGCCTCTGAACTGACCAGCTCCACCTCGGCTAGGTCCAGCACCAGCTCTAACTCTGGCTGGACACGCTGCCATCATATGCCCTAGCTGATGGCACCAATAACAGACAATCTGGCCGGCTAAACATTCCCCTGGATGGCGTCTACTACATCTGGTACATTATGGTGGCTGGGGTGTAACTCTCTACCTCTAACTCTGAAGTCCCCGGGTAGATCTCTTGGCTGACATCGACCTCTTACCCCTGTCTCTATCATCTGTCATCTGATCTCTCTCAGATACTCTGCTCATAGCACCCATCCTCTGTAAACTGACCTCGAATCTGAGGGCTTTCTCCAAGGCATCACTGAATCTCTGGGGAGGATCTACTCCTATCATGACATTCTTGGCTATTGCGGGGTGCAAGCCATAGATAAATTTCTGAACTCTGCCCATCTCAGTCCCTGCCAAACTTGGGACGAATCTCGCCAATGCATTAAATCTCGTGGCATACTCCTTAACTGAACTCGACCCCTGAGTCAAATCAATAAACTCTTGGGCCTTAGCATATATCATCTCTATACTCCTATACTTAGCATCAAACAGTTGTCTGAACTCAGCCCATGTCAATTGCTCCTCATTGATGGAAGCCTTGGCTAGACCCCACCAAACCTTGGCATCACCTCTGAGAAGGAACACTGCATATCTGACTTTCTTTCTCTCTGATAATGTGAAGAGGCCCATGACACTCTCCACTGATTCTACCCATTCCTCTGCCACTGTTGGATCTCGGGATCACTAAATTTTACTGGCTGAAATGACCCTAGCAGATGGTAGATCGGATGAAGTCTATCTGAAGGACTAGTACCGACTGTCTCGGTACTCATACCCTAATTGTACTCTGAATAACCAGCTGGAAACTAATGCCTCTTTCTAACAGACTGAGGCTGTGACTGATACTGATACTGTCGCTGATACTGTGGCTGCGACTGATACTGTGACTGGGAACGTCTTCTCCTCAGAATCTGATGACTCTCATACTGAGGAGGAGTAACTCTATCTGGCTCCTGAACATTACCCACTCCAGCTTGCTGGAGGCTCTCTCTGACTACATCCCCAATCATCTCTCTCAACTGATCTGGTCTCATCGACACATGGGAGGTACTCTGAGATCGCCGCCTATCATTCACACTCATAGGATGGGCGGGTGAACTACTGTCTGTCTCATCTATAGGTCGAGGGATATACTCCTCTCTATCTATAGCATCACAACAAACAAGGGGTTAGAAACACATAACACAATCAAAGCTGGAAATAAATACCTGACTGTGCTGTGAGGAGGGTCTGGATGACGGCTGCGAAGGAGAGAAAAAGGCACCACACTCTTACAACTTCGCTCTGATACCAACAATGTAGGACCCGCCGCCACGAGTACCCCTGCTACTGAATTATGCTATGGGGAGCTTTTATTGATCATCTAAAAACTTGGGTACCCGCGACGAAAATCCTACAAAAATAATGCAAACTTCCTGAAACCTGCTATACATACTGAGTTACACATGTGGAAGTGGATCTGAATATACATCAACCGAAATATACATTGTCTTTCTGTACAATGTGCCCAAGGGCCTTTTCATATACATACATATTGTTTCTATACATCTGGATACATAAAATATGTACAAAATGACCACACAGGTCCAAAACTAAAAAAAAACTGTACAAGCTGAGATCGCGGTGTAGGCCCTCTCCGTCAACCTCGATCCAATCGCTCCTTGGAACCAGCACGTGCACCTGAAAGGATGGAAGAAGGAGGGGGATGAGTGATAAAGATCACCCAGTAAGCGCTCCTTACTTCCCTCAATACCTAAGCAAGCACAAACAATCAATCAAACATACCTGGCCTCGGCCCTATTCATACATCTAGTCGCTTGTTGAATCTGAAAACTGTATACTGAATATCTGATTCATTCATTTACTGATATCACGTTTATTCATGTCATGATGTGTGTGTCATGTCATGCTAACTGAAAATACTAGATGCATGCATCTGAATACCTCTCTGTACCCTCGGGTACCTACTGTACTGATCAGACTAGTGAACATAAGGATTCGACATCCTGGCCATGTAGGCTGAACAATCTAGCTACTGGCTAGAAAGCTGAATTTGAATACTATTGTACGATCTGACTGGTGTCAGAAGGCTGAAACTGAAATGTTACATTCTGACTGGTGTCAGAAAGCTAAATCTGAAATACTGCTGAACATTCTGACTGGTGTCAGAAAGTTGAATCCCATAGATGCTCTCTCGTGTTCACCCTATACTCTTATCCGTACATCAGGTTCTGAATACTGAATACTACTAAATTCGGATCCCTTGATCCTATCTGAAGCTACATGTCATGCTATTATATGCATATGTAGCTTATTAACTGAATTCATGCTCATCTGATGCTTATCTGAAGCCCATTAGCCTTTATTCTGAATTCGCATGCTTAATTTCTTATTTTTTATTCTTTTTCTGGAAATCTGCTAGTGCACGGGCGTGCAGGAAACGTGCACGAGTGTGAGCCAGGACGCACGGGGCCGTGCACTGGTCGTGCGCCTGGTCGTGTAAGCTACTGAAATTTTCTGGGAATTTTACTGAAAGCGCACGTACTGGCGTGCGTCCGTCTGCGGACACACGGGCATGCATATATATTTTCTGGCCGTGCATACGGCGTACACACGAGCGTGCATCTGGAAAATCAAGGGCACACGGTCGTGCCATGCAGGCGCACGATCGTGCGTCTTGTTCTTCAACAAGAGCACCGCCTGGAAAATGCTCAAAATTTCCAACCATTCTCATCCATTCACCAAATCACTTCAAACATGTATTCCCAGCATCTCAAATAACACAATGGAAGCCTCAAACGCAACATGCATCAAGTATACATCAATCCACCATGCAAGCATGTCAACTTTCTCTCACTAAACATGATCAACAACATGCATGGATCAAAGATGGCCAAAATCATCAATTCGCACAACAAATCATCATCATTTAACATGCATAAGGTTCATCCAAGCATCACAACTCATCAAACATGCTGGGAAAATGCGAGAAGAAGTGAAAGAACACTTACCTCTTGCCATGCTTCTGAAAACTTCTCAAACAACTAATCTCTTTGCTCTCTCACCGGATTGGGAGCTATTTGCTGCTGGATTTCCTCTCTAGGAATGGGAGGAACTACTGAAATGAAAGAGAGAATTGGCTAAAGCAAAAACTTGGGTGAGAAAAGAATGAACTTTCTCTCGGCTCACTTAAATACTAGGCCACGCACGGTCGTGCACCAATGATGCACGGACGTGCACAAGGAAAAATGAACTTAATTCATTTCCCGCGCATTCGTACGATCGAATCCTTTCGAAAGGATTCAAACGGAAGCCACACGGCTCCGAAAACTTACCAACTCACCCCTGAACTTTACTAGACTCCCAGTCTCTCTCTGAATCTCGTTTCTAACCCCAAAACTCTTCCTCTAAAGGCTTCCGAATGTAGGATGCTACAAAGTGTTTCTTAGCATTTTTTAATTTTAATTTTAATTTTTTATTAAATTAAATTAGTTGATATAATTTAACTTAGAATGTTTAGACTTTTCCCTAACTATGAAAAAGGCTCTACAATCACTATTTACAACTTTTTGGCTTGTTAAAGAAGATTAAACATATTTTTTTTTTTCAAAATTTCTAGGTTTTCAATTTCTTGAAATTTATAAAACTTGTCAACCATGCATTCTTATGGCATTCAAGACTTATCAATCTCAGGATTATGATATCTCTATTACACCAAAGGTTCAAGTAATATTATATATTTAGGTTGAGGTTTTTAGACTTTGATTTAGCTTGTGTTTGGGATGGGTTGTCACATAATCATCATATAGGTCGTATTAGTTAGTATCAAAGCTTTGGTCTCTAAATTAGGTTTATCTATGCTTTAATTTTTTTGTCTTTGTGTCTATTGTCATTGAGTCTTTGCTAATTAAATCTATTATCATTACCAAGTCATATGTGTTGGTTTTTTATTCCATTTATTATCATTCTTGTTTTCTTCTTGCTCCTAAATTTTTTTATGCATCAATGTTTATTCCTTATCTTTGTATTTCTTTTTGTTCATTCAGCCATATAATCATTTATTATTTTTATGTCCTATATAACCAAAAAAAAAAAAAAATCCACAAATTTGTTCATGTTTATGTCATATTTCTTCCATGCATCATTACTATCGTTTGCTTGTGTCTTCTTGTGTTATCATAGTCATTTCTGTATTGTTTCGAGTCATTTCATATACTGAAAAAAAACCATATTTGCATGTGTAGTCATGTCTTGTTTCGAGTCTTGTTTTTTTGTTTTATGCCTCATTAAGTTTTTTAAGTCATGTCTTCTCATTCATACATTGAAAAATATATATTAGTGAGAGTTATAAGGGTATTCGTGTAGACACTCCAGTTGGGTACTACTGTTTACTGCTTTTCTATAATTTAATAATAATATAATATCAATAAATAAGAAATATTACTACTAATATCCCAGAGAAATAACTAAACTGAGTTGAAATGCTGCAACGAAAAACATATGGTAAATGTATACATATACATATACATGCCCAAAACTTCATTTTATATATATTAAAAATATTTACAAAGGACGTGTGTATTGGAATATATACAATCACAGGCATATAAAACTGAGCAAGCATGCAAACCGAAGCATGCTGCAAAAACTAAAGCAAAATGGATCCCAAACGACAGCCATCTCCTCCTCTCAGCCCCCAAAATATTGACCTGCAGGAGAAAAGAACGTAAGGAGTGAGTGATATATTTACCTAGTAAAAGTTTCTTGTCTCTGACCCTAAACCAATCCTCCTTAGAGGGTTGCCACACTCATCACACTCTGAAACAATACTTATACATGAGAGGAAAACCAAACTGGTTTTCATGTGTAATCATTCGATATTTAACTTTTCATGTTGCTGTTTATCTCTTTACTGTTCTGTTACTTGTTTTCTGTAGTTCACGTATCATCACGTGAGTTCTTATATTCTGATGTTCTGATTCTGTTATTTGTGTGTCATTACACGTTGTTTCATATCATGAGTGTTACTGTTTCTTACTGTCTTATCATTCTCTGAATGATATGCTGTTGTATATGTCATGTGAAAATGACATACTATGAAATATGTTGAAAACATATCTAGGCCTTAGCATGTATATTGAAAATAGCTTTTCAAAAGTTGTTTACCGAAATACTGTTGTTGGATCTTGAGATCCCATGTCTAAAAACTGTTATAAAAACTTATCTAAAAACTGTGCTGAAAATTATGTATCCGAAGATACTTACTATGCTACGTAGACTGATGAATACAGGGATTCGATACCTTGACTGTTTGAGTTTCCTCTGTAAACACGCACTAGAAACTGTCTAGGTCACGTGAGACCTCTGAATCTCATATTGAACTGAACACCTCATGTTATTTACTGTATCTGATCCTCGGATCAGAAAATCCTAAGTTACTAACTGAACACCCCGGCATATGCTAATACATAGGGCTAATAATGAGCATATAACTCTTGATGCTATTGGGTGTGCTAAAACTCACAAATACCCCCTCGTATTCACCCTTGATGTCGATGTTTGGATCATCTTATTTTTCTACTGAAAACATGTAATTGGATCCTTGAATCCCTTTTTTCTGAAAACTCTATGTGGCATGTCATGTTATGCTGTGTATATGATGCATCATTTATTCTTATCTGAGCTTATTTTACTGTTTGCTATCAATTGTATAGCTTTTATTATGCTTAATGCTTGCTTTATACTTTATTTTCTTTTTTCTGCCTGATGCACGGGTGTACATGTCTATGAGCACGGGTGTGCATGAGCTTGCACGGGACTGTGAGCCAGTCATGCGTGTGGTTATGCTTGGTTCTGTGACTTTTTTTTATATTTTCTCATTTCTCTTCGTGTAAGACCATGACATGAACATGCATGATCATGACCCTGCATTTTTAGGTCATGCACGGGTACGTGAACATGGCCATGACCATACAAAATGCAGCATGTACGAGCGTGTGCTACGAGTGTACGAGCGTGTGCTACGAGTGCACGAGCGTGCATCGCACTCTGCATCAACATGACAAGTAGGAATCAAGCTTATTCCCATCCAAATCTCATACCAAAAGTAAATTAACCATTTCCCACATATACAACACTTCATATACATATGCTTTTATTATCAATAACATAATTTCTCATAATCAATCATCCAACCCATATACAAATACATATAAAACATACTTATCACTCACATATACAAATCCATATTATCATCATCATTATTTTCATGGCATCAAGCACACAAAGAACATCATAACATGTTAGAATCAAACAAATCTCATCCAACACATGCATCAAACACATCAAAGAAAGAGGGAAAGAAGGAAAAAGGTAAGAAACACCTACCTCTAGACATGCTTTCTCTCTCAAGCAAAATACACTTTCAAATTGGATTGGATGATCTTGATTGCTGTTCTTCCCTCCTAGGGTTAATTTCTCTGAAAATCAAATGGAAACTTTAGGTAAAAATCGCTGAAAAACTAGATAAACTTAACTTAAACTAAGGCAGCCAAAACATAACGCACGTACGGGCATGCAACTCAACATGCACGGGCGTGCATGGCTAGAAAAATACACTACTAGCATTTCCCCGCGCTTGTATGCAAATCCTATCAACATGACCCATACAAAAGCCACCTAACTCAGTAAAAACTCTATTTCACCCCAAAACGCTCTCACAACCCTAGTATTCTCACCAATCTCATTCTAACCCCAGATTAGAAGCCTATAAGACAAATCTAACCTTGGGATGTTACAATTCAAGTGGTTTAAACACAAATATTAAGTGACCTTCTTACGTGTAAGTGTATGCGAGAGTGCTTATGAGGTTTGTTTATTGCTAACATCTTTTATGTACACTTATGGTTGATAATAGGAAAAGAGGCAGTGAAGAAGGTTCAACTTTCATTGCATAAATAACATAGTAATAGTTTGAATAATTAATGACCGTCATGGGAGATTTTAGGGGTTAAATGGAAAAATAGTAAGCAACCATTGATGAGTTGTCAAAGGGTAAGAGTAAATGAACATCGTCTATATGGGGTTATGATTGGGCAAATTTAAATAGCAATGATAGAGAGAGCGATAACCATGGGAATATTGCTAGTGTGGTTAAAGGAGTTAAGCAATGAAAGAATTCCTTAGATAGGGGAAGCAGAGATGGGCTTCAAATTGGGTAAGATAAGGACTTGGGTAGTATTAAGATGAAAATTCCACTGCTCAGAGGGAGGAATGATTTATAGGCATACTTAGAATGAGAAAGATGAATAGACATTTTATATACATAAATACTCCAAAGAGAAAAGGTGAAACTTATTATACTTGAGTTTATGAATTATTAAGCAATTGATGGGATTAATTAGTCAATAATAGAAGTAGAAACTTGGGTAGAACTATTGATACATGGAAGAAGATGAAAAACATTATGAGGGAAAGGTTTGCCCCTAGTTGCTACTATTGAAATTGTATTAGAGGTCATAAGGATTGAGGCAAGGGTTCAAGAATGTTGAAGACTATCATAAGAAGATGAAGGTTGCAATGATCTATACTAATGTGAAGAAGAATAGAGAAGTAACCATGGTATAACTTTTACAAAGGTTACATAAGGAAATAGTTAATGTGGTTTAGTTACAACATTATGTTGAACTTGAGAAGATGGTACATGTGGCAATGATGGTGGAAAGGTAATTTTTAATGAAAAATTGAGGGAAATGAGTTTAAAACTTGAGTCATAAAGGCCAAATGGGTATTAGAGAGATGATAAGCTATTTTATGAACACAAATCTAAGCATGCCAAGATCAAAGAGGAGAGATGTAACCGAGATAGATACAATAACATTAAGCCATTTAAAAGAAATAGTAAGGTCAAATGTCTCAAGTTGTTGGAAAAGAGTCATATTACATCATAATTCTCTAAAAAGGACTATGTTTTGAAAGACATTGGAGAGTATTCAATTAAGAAGGATTTAAGTGAAGAGTCAATGCCGCCACTACAGGAGAATGATAACAACTTAACGTATTTGGTTAAAGGAGAATTGTTAATGTTAAGACATGCCTTAAATATGCAAATAAAAAAAGAGAGTGAAATACAATAGAAAAGCATATTTTATACTAGGTGTAATGTTTAAAATAAGGTACGTACTTTAATCATTGATGGGAGTTGTTGCATGAATGTTGCTAGCACTAAATTGGTGGGAAGCTTTGCTTACCTACAATTAAGCACTCTAGTTTGTATAAATTACAATGGTTTGAATGATTACGGAAGCTTAGAGTGACTAAGCAAGTTTTGGTACTATTATCAATTAGAAGTGCAAAGATGAAGTACTATATGATGTTGTACCTATATGTATTGGCCATATTATGCTAGGGAGGCTATGGCAATATGATAAGCAAGTGGTTCATAATGTTGAAGAATCATTATTCTTTTGTGACAAGCAACATATCCATTACACTTATCCTAATGACTCTTAAACAAGTGCATAAATACCAAGTGAAGAAAAATTAAATAATGAGTAGAAATATAAATGAGGTTGAGAGTTAGGTCAAGCGTTAGGGGAAGAATACAAAAGAGAGACGGTTGAATGGTTGTGAAGGGAAAAAAAAATGACAATAAGTAAGAAAAAAAAAAAAAGATGAGTTTTTATGCAAGAAAGTGTGGTGTGTTGGACCATGCCAAGGCATTTTCTTTGCCTATGGTGATATATTTCTTTTGCAAAATTATGATAAAGTAGATTTAAAGGCAAATCCTGGTCAAAAGAAAGGGGATGATATGATCATACATGGGTATGGACATAAGAATACAAGTTCATCTCAAGAAAAGTTTGATAAGAAAGACAACATAAGAAGGTGTATGAAATGACTCATAGGATTAGTGTAAAAACACTCTAAACAGCATTATAATTGTAAGGATTTACCCTTGAGAAGGATTGGGAGTAAACAAAATTAGTTTGAGAAGGGTCAAAAAGGGACAAAGCTAAGTGGAGCTAATGATGAGTATTGGCATTACAACACCTAAGAATATAGGCTAGGTAAAACCCAGAAACTACAGCACCCAAGAAGGCAACCCAGAAAAAAGCTAAGTGTCATGACATAGTGCCACAATGCCCAAGTAGAGGCGAGATATAGAAGTTACAAGCCTCAGTGGGACAAAAATTCTACTTCTATAGAGCTTTAGCATTTTGAGCATTTTTTAGTGTTTTTGAATTTTACTTTTAATTCTTTTTATTAAATTAAATTAGTTGATGTAACTTAAGTTTATTTATAATTTCTAATGTATTTAGACTTTGCCTTAATCATAAAAAGGGCTTTACAAACATTATTTACAAAATTTTCACTTATTGAATAAAATTAAACCTAATTTTTTTTTTCCAGAATTTCTAGGTTTCGAATTTCTTGAAAGTTATATAACTTATTAAGAATTTGTGCTTATGATGTTTTAAGACTTAACAATCTTAGGATTGTGGCATCTTCGTTATACTAGAGGTTTGAGTGACATTGTTTATACAGATCGAGGTTTATAGACTTTGATTTAGCTTTCTTAGGTTTAAGATCAATCTTTTTTGGATCATCTTGCAATCATCACGTGGGTTCGCTTCAAGGATTCAACCACTTTGACAATCAACTTGAATGCCATTAACTTATAGTTCAACCATAATTATTAGATCTAGCATATACTTCTTCCAATAATTCTTTAAAACACAATTGAAATTATCATTTCCACCCCATTTATAATTCAAAAAGAAAATCTTCAAAAAAATGATATTGGTTGGAGAAGGGAAGAACCTTCTTAGAGGTATAAGTAAGGTCTATCTGATCACCTTGTGCATTCATCATGTGGTCATGTATCTCACATAGGGGACCTCCTTGCATGTGGTCATTAAGTGGTTTCCAAAATCCATCTTGAATTGTAGTATCATTCTTTGCCATATCACTATTGTTGAAGCAACCTGGCTTATTTTCTCCCCATCATGTTGAATGGTTGCGTTGCTCCATTTTTTTGAATGCATGTAATTGTTTGTAAATTTTCCATTAAGTCAACCTAATCTATTACAATAGCTTTTTGGCATGGTCCATCAAATACAATTTATAGTCCATTTTTCTTATTCCACTCCCTTTTAGTTCAACACCATTTGAATCAATTGGATAAAGTATAGAGACATTAGATTGTTGTATGTAGTGTTTCTCCACCCTAAATCACCTCCAATCTATCGCCATCTCGCTTTTACCTTCCTTGGTATTTGCCACCTCCATGCTTTCTTAATCGTTGGTAAGTTCAACCTTTACATCGTTAATTACACTAAATTAGGACCATCCCATATGCTCTTTCTAGTCTTTCATTGCCCTTTTCTATGATTTCTTTTTTGTCCCCTAAGTTGTGGATTTGTACCCATTTCTTTTTTCCGGATGACCTATATTACCCATCAATGGTTTCTAATCGATAACCACTACTAGTTCTTATTGGTGCTAGTTGTATCACATTTGCCATATCTCTATGAGTGTTAACTTCCTCCTTTTTTTTGGTTGGGACACGATTCTTTTTGGTGACCAGACTAGCCATATTCATAGCAAATCATATAGTGTAAATCATACTCTATAAGCTTTATATTCCCTTTTTGCATATGACATGATAAAAGCGGTTTGGTTAAATCAATTTCCCCACATATTTAGGTGTACACCCTCCCCTCCATCCCCTTGTCTATTTTATAACACATCCAATGCGGTTCCCCAAGTTGCACAAAAAATGTTTGTTTAAGTATTCCATTGTGATTCTAGGTAGGTAGACCGATACAATTATTATGCATTATTTTGCTTCAAAGGGATCGTTCCCATTGTTGTATAAGTAAGTAATGCTCAGCCACCAACCATGGGCCTCTTGTCAGAGCATGCTTATAGTCATCCTTCGAGCCAAATCTAGTGATATAGAGGTCGTTGCCTATATCGACCACATCCAGGGAATTCACAGGCTTCCATGGACTTCGAAGACGATTAATAAGGAACTTGTACTCAACAGTCTTTCCTATTAATTTAATAATGAGAGATTGTCTTCACAGCATACACATGGTTGCCTTTTCCTCCCTAGATAGGAGAATACTAGAGCGAATTCTCTCCTCTGTCGGACTGCATAATCATCCTCTCTATCTCCCCAATCTGTAGACAAGTCGCCATAAAACAAAAGGTCTTCATCCATTTCGACCGAGTCATCGTTATCCTCTCTGTTCCAACCACTCCTCAGAATTTCCAAGAAGGACTATTCCAAAGTCAATTTAACACCAGAATTCATATTGGTGGCGGTTGTATGTGGAAATTCTCCTTTGACTGAGGCTTGGCCGCCCCTCTTTACCTTTTTCGTGCTTCGGTAACTAGAATTAATTTCTTCAATGGAGTCAGCCACCGTGGATTGGTTGTTAAACGCGAAAGATTCATTTCTTCGAAAACTCCTTCAATTTTGCTTTTAATGTGCCCAAATCATGTACAGCTTAGTTGAACTTTATATCCTATCTGTACTAACTGATAAAGAAACTGATCGAAATTTTACAGTTCTTGTTAAATCAAGCCGTTCCAAATAGGCGGCTTTTTTCTTGTGCTAAATGTTGAATTATTAAACAAATGTCGAAATCTATTACACGAAATTCCAGTTTACTTTGAATGGGCCAATTTTCGTCAATTCAGCACCATTAATTGAACAATGAAATAAGAATATTATGGCATCAATCTTGTCATCCTATAATTATTTTCTTGAATTTTCTGGAATTAGCATTACTTACGGCAACATTCTCATCTTATTTCGTTTAATTCCCGTATACCTTGAGCGGCACCCATGTAATTTCAATTTAATGGTTCCAGGTCCAATTGTCGTAACATTATCGATTCTCTCACAAAACTATGGTCAAGCGCAATAACGTGGCCAATTGCAGCTGTTTCCAGGTTAGCCCCATCACGGCCCGGATCTTTCAAGTTCCATTCATATCCGCATGTGCATTGTGGTGCAATAGTCCACCAGTAGGTGCAGTTGCATGAGCCAATACACTCTTACCGTCTAACAGTTGAGCGCTCCCGTGATCACCGCGATGAAAACCATTAAAATATCAGCTTTAGCATTTTCCGGAACTTCCTGAGAAGTCAAAATTTTCATTTCGCTCGGATATTTTAAATGCCCTTCACATTGGCACTCGATTTGAAATAAAGTTTTAGTTATATTTTCCAGAGGCCATTTGGGGTTTCCTGAAAGGATTTACGGCGTTAGACAAGATTAAATTGAAGACCCGATGATTACCGTATTTTTGTTGTACTCGTATTTTCAACTTCATTAACGCCACATCGGGCCATCTTTATTTGGTCCACAGTCGGAGTGTCTAGCATTCCTCCTGTGACATTTAGATCATAATTTTGCCGGTAAGTTATGACTGCTGATTCTAGTAGCAAGTCGAATTGATCATCGTCTTCGCGCACCTGTTGGCCAGTGTTGAGCGCTGATAAACTTAACAAGAAATTATTGACTGACTGATCTAAAACTAGATGTAAAGAAAATGAGATGAATATCAACAAGATTCAACATGAAACCAGAAAAAATTGATCAAGAAACACAAGATTTTCTAGAGCTTGATAGAGAAAATAACTTCCTGAGCAGAGAACTACTATGAATAATACCTCAAGATGGCATTAGACACAAACAGTACATACACCGATTGTTTTACACCTCCACCGGAGCAGAGTCTGATGATCCGAGTGAACAAAGCTCTACACCGTTCGAGTTGACACAAGAAAACACAACTAATAACTGTTACAACCACCCGGTTTGATTAAGTACACAAACGAGAAAATTATTTGCTACAGTTTTCCAGAGAGAAGAACAGTGAAGAAAAATAAAAAAATATCAAATGCAGAAATCGAGAAGTTTCCCCTTCCATATTTGTTTTATTGTTACTGCACCTTTTTACCAAAAACTCTCCGCTTTATAAGAACCAACATAAACTCCAGTCAACATGTCCAACACTCCTCTAATCATTTGCTGCAGTAATAACCTCTGGCCACTCTGGTAGATATTCTTAAGCTTGCCCTGTTTTCATCAAGAAAGAAAGCAAACACAATCAGTAAACATTGATAACTCCTCCCTTGACTCCATCTGCTTTTCATACTTCAACTTTATTTCACCAGACCACCACCATTCAACAAGACTCCATCAATCACAGCAACAACCATCTATGATTACGAATACTAAAAAAAAAAAATGACTACAACTATCATCAGCTCAACACAAACTACCATTTTTTTCTTAAAAAAAAAAAGACCTTTACTTCTGTAAGGTAATAAAACAAAAGCGGTAAAATAATCCTCCCTCCATGTAAATTGGCCTCAATAATCAGATTTTAAATGCACAAGACAAGATTGAAAACCAAAACAACTTTTTATTTAAAAATAAAAATTAACTATACAATAACTACACCAATCAATCATTTCCAACCAATTACAACTATTGTATCACATTTTAACACTATAACACCAACATACCCCTCTTCACTATCAATAACCACAACAATCAACCATAACACCTTTCAACCACCACAGTATGAAAACGCCAATATACAGCTTATGACTACCAATATCCACATCAATCAACCATAACATCTTTAGGCAACCACAGTTATTGTGCCATATTGCATAGAGAAGCTAGAAACTCTTCAAGCCAAATAACAATCAAACACATAACAACGCTGATCATACATCTTTTAGGAAAAAAAATATTAATCATTATAACAGTTACACCAACACTATCATGACCAATAGCACTAACCACTCTAATTTTCGGACCAATAGCATTGACTACATTAGTATTTATGTGCTTCGTTCTTCGATGAAACATAGAATTTTAATTGCGCCCCTTGATTATCACACCACATAGTAGCCCGTGTAGCACACTCTGTCTATAAGTCAATGAATAGGCTATTCGACCAAAAATTTGAATAACAATCCAACTTGGAGTTTTATATTCATATTTAATCAAAGATAATGCAACCACTTTCTATTTTTTATAACTCCATTGTATCAGCTTTTACCAAAATGCACACAATACACACTAGTTGATGTCATGTTCCCTTATATAAATAGCCTAATTAACATTGGAGGAAGCCTTTGTTATTAAATAAGAACATGGTCGAAACATCAACCCCATTTTCAATGTCCATTTTATATACCTCAACACAATTTAAAATGTCTACTACTATAATTGAGTAAGGACTTTTAGAAATTGACTCAGTTTGTTCACCATAAAGGACATATCTGGCATAGTCATTGCCAAGTACTTTCAAGCCATTGTACTTTTGTATTTAGTAGGATCCTCAAATAAAGAACTATCCTTTATAAATAATAGCTATTGTACTTTTGTATTTAGTAGGATCCTCAAATGAAAAACTATCCTTCATAAACAATTTGGTGTCTTCTACCATAGGAGTGGAATAGGAATTGGCTTCACTCATTTTAGTCTTTATTAAAAAATCTAAGGCATATTTTATTTAACGCAAAATAGACCAAAAATAGATCTGTGAACTTTGAAGCTAACAAAGTAGTTCAATTTCCCCAGTTTCCTTAAAGGAACCACTAATCGTTCTATATAATTAGAAATTTTCCTAGTGAGAAGTATGTCATTAACTTAAGTAAGAACATAAACAGCAAGTGGCTTATTTTTAATGTAAAAAAGCTAGAATTAGTTAAAAAAGTTCAAGAATCCTCTATATATTAAAGCAATTCTCAATTTATCATACCAAACTCTAAGAGCTTGCTTCGACTCATATAGTGCTTTGACCAACTTACACACACAATTAAGAGTTATTTCATTTATAAACCCTTAGGCTGAGTCATGTATACATTTTCTTCAAGTTTACAACTTAGAAAGACATTATTTATATCAATTTGATATAAAGGCCAATTCTTTGATACTATAAAAATATAACAACTCTTTTGGAGATAGATTTGATCATTAGGCCTAAAGTTTCCAAATAATCAACCTCAGATGCTTGTTGAAATACTTTTGATACCAACCAAACATCAAGTATTTGTAGAGTACCATCAATATTCAATTTGACTTTATACACCCATTTATGGCCTACTGTATTCATATCAGGATTGTAATGAACTAAGTTCCAAGTCTAATTATTCAACAAGGAATTAAACTATTTTTTCATTGCTTGATGGAATCAAAGATTAGCTAAGACTTCACATACTAATCTAGATTATTTTAAGTTTGACCTTTAAATTGAGCTAACAAGTACTTTATAGGTAGGAAGTGATATGATCTTGATTCGAATAAATAATATGGAGAGTATTCTCTTTAGTTCTTTTGAATGACCATGTGCTCTTATCAAACTTCTAATTTATGGCAAATAAAATTTATCTGCCTTATTAATTTATCCTTAAACAATATATTGTGGCATCTTTCCCTTTATATAATTCTTGATTCGTCTCTATCTTATAAGGATTGGGTATAGGTTTGTATGAGTTTTGTTTGAAATTAGAACTTGATTTGAACTTTTCTTGGAAAGTGTGGGTTGGGGTTCATATTAGTTAAGTGCCTAAAGCAGGTCATCTAGTGGATTTGTATCATGCAGTATCATAGCTTTGCTTAAATCTGGTTATTCACTTCAGATTTTGTCTATCCTTAGTTACAGGGTTTGTGTTGTGTCAATAATATGCCTGTATTTTTTTTACATTTTGTGTTTGTGAAAGTCAATATAAACAATTTTACTTGGAAAGTTTGCTTATTCTTCTTCTATTCACAGATTTGAGGACAAATCTTCTTAAGGAAATGGAGGATGATATGATCTTGATTAAAGTAGGATTCCATGTTGACACAATTCACTAATTTAGATATATTTAAAGTTTTATACCTTAGTTTGGATGATTCAGGTTTGAATTAGCTGTCTAAAGGTTTAAAATTAGAAATGCCCACACCATGGTTTGCATATGTGGTTTTAGGTATAAACCTTTTACAATGCTTTATTGCTTGCTGATTGTACATTGGTCGATGTAGCTGTAAGAGATAACTTCATGAGAAAAATACCAAGGGAAACATTTAAGTTGCTTGATGAGATGACTTCCAATAGTTACCAATGACAAGTTGATAAAACACCAAAGAAAGCTATAGGAGTATATGAAATGATATGAAATGAAGTCTTTCAATGCCTTGGCTACCTAAATAGAAGCATTAAACATAAAAAGTGACAACATGACAGTCATGCAAGTGAAAAGTGTACTTTGTTATCTATATGAAGGGTGTGAGCATTGATTACCAAGTAGGTAACCTATTCATAGACTCTACTGAAAATGTAAATTATATGAGAAATTTTTATAGGCCTAACTTCATGAGGAAAACACCAGGGGAAATATTCAAGTTGCTTAATGAGATGACTTCTAATAGTTACTAATTACAAGTTGATATAACACCAAAGAAAACTATAAGAGTATATAGAATAGAGTCTTTCAATGCCTTGGCTACCTAAATCAAAGCATTAAACAAAAAAAAGTGATAGTATGGCAGTCATGCAAGCGAAAAGTGTAGTTTGTTATCTATGTGGAGGGTATGAGCATTGATTACCAAGTAGGTAACCTATTCATAGACTTTACTAAAAATGTAAATTATGTGAGAAATTTTTATAGGCCTTTACAAAATAATCCATATTCAAGCATATAAAATCCTAGGTAGTGAAACCATCCTCTCTTATAGAACAATTAGAATCCAATCAAGCAACCACTATCAGGATTTCAATCCTAAGAAAAGGAGCCTAATCAAGAGAAGCTCATGAAAAATTTCATCAACAGTGTTGAAACAAGGTTCCAAAATCAAGAAGCACCCATTAGAAATCTAGAGGTGCAAATTGGATAATTGGCAAACATAGTCACTAAGAGAGCACAAGTTATATTATCGAATGATACTAAGACGAACCTTAAAGAACATATGAAGGTTATATCACTTAGGAGTGGAAAAGAATAAAAGGAGCCTAAAGAGAAGAAACCTTAAAAAGTCAAATCATATCAACTTGTAGCAAGGAAAGTGGAGTAAGAACCCATAAAGATCAAGCCGTTTTTTTCTCTCTTACAAATAAGAAGATACAGCTGAATAAGCAACTTGTAAAAATTTTTAGAAATATTTAAAAAGCTTCATATCAACATTCTTTTTATAGATGTCTTGCTCTAAATGCCATACGACCTAACAATTTTGAAAGAAATCTTATTAAACAAGAGGAAACTAAAGGAGCATGATATATTTAAGCTCACATAGAAGTGCTCTACCATTTTACAAAATAAATTACCTCTAACGCTCAAGGATCCAGAAAGTTTCTCTATTCTTTGTACTATAGGTTCCATTTTTTTTCTCTAATGTATTACCTGATCTAAGGGCCAACATTAATCTAATGCCTTTTTTCCATTTTTAAAAGATTAGGAATATGTGAGCCACAACCCATTACATTCTCTTTATAGTTAGCTAATAGGTCAAGAAAATACTCAAAAAGGATTATGGAGGATATATTAGTAAAGGTGGGTAAATTTATATTCTTGATGGACTTTCTTGTATTAGATACGAAAGAGAACATAGATATGCCATTAATTTTAGAAAGACCTTATTTAGCCATAAAGAAAGCATTAATTGATGTGTAATTAAGGAGACTCATTCTTGGGGTAGGAGATGAATAAGTAACATTTAATGTTTCTAAAGTCATGAAACACCTTAAGAAGGACTATACTTGTTATTGAATAGATGCTTTTGATGTTTTATCTTTTGAATTTTTTTAGGATAACAAGCTTGAAGACCTTTTGAAAGTTTGCCTTGTAAATTTGAAGTATAATGAAATAGAGAAAGAAGATGTAAGTGAAACGATGACACACTTGGTAACAATTCAACCACACAAGAAGCATATGCAACCATGATTTGAGGCACTTGACAAACCAACTATCAATCCACCAAAAGCCATCGATTGAAGAACCACCTACCCTTGAGCTTAAACCTTTACCTTCTTATTTAAAATATGCATTTTTATTAGGTTCTTCATATTTACCTGTGATTATTTTATCATCTTTGATAGGGCTTATAGAAGAAAAGTTATTAAGGGTTTTAAAGGAGTATAAGAAAGCTTTTAGCTAGACAATATTTAATATTCAAGGCATTAACCCTTTAATTTGCATGCACAAAATTCTGATGGAGGAAAGCTACAAGCTAACAATGTAGCCTCAAAGAAGATTGAACCTAATAATGCAAGAAGTTGTCAAGAAGGAGGTGATCAAATGATTTGATACTGGTATTAAATATTCTATCTCAAAGAGTTCAAGGATAAGCCTAGTACAGGTAGTACTAAAGAAATGTGAGATGGTAATCGTGAAAAATGAAAATAACGAATTGATCCCCACTAGGAGAAGCTAAATGATGCCACTAGCAAAAACCATTTCCTATTACTATTCATTAATCAAATGTTAGAGAGACTTGTTAGCCATGAATTCTATTGCTTCCTTGATGGATATTTAGAGTATCACCAAAAATCCATAGCTTTTGAAGACCAAGAAAAAACCACTTTTACATGCCCTTATGGTACATTTACAATTAGGAGAATGCCATTTGGTTTATGTAATTCACAACCACTTTTTAAAGATATATGATGGCTATTTTCCATGACATGGTAGAAAAATTCTTAGAAATTTTCATGGATGATTTTTTTTTTAATTTTTGGTTCCTTTTTTGATGCATGTTTGAATCATCTTGATTTAGTTTTGAAAAGATGTGAGGATTCTAACCTTGTCTTAAATTGGAAGAAATGTTATTTCATGGTGCAAGAGGGTATAGTATTTGGCCAGAAGATCTCAAAGGAGGGAATTTAAGTTGATTGAGCAAAGGTAGAAATCATTGAAAAATTACCTTCACCCATATCAATAAAGGTTGTAAGAAGCTATCTAGGGCATGTTGGACTGTGCAAATGATTCATCAAAGATTTTTTAAAGATAGCTAAACCTTTAACTAATTTATTACTTAAAGATGCATCTTTTGATTTTGATGATAATTGTTTCCATACTTTTTAGGAACTCAAGGAAAAGTTGGTTACATCACTTATCATGGAGTCACCTAATTTGAGTCTCTTATTTGAGGTCATGTGTGATGTAGTGATGTAGTGATATAGTAGTTTGTGTAGTTTTAGGCCAAATAAGGACAAGGTATTCAAACCAATATACTATAATAGTTGAACCTTAAATGAAGCTTACCAAAATAATGCTAACATAGAAAAGAGACTTTTAATTATAGTATTTACCTTTGATAAATTCCATTTATACCTTGTCTTAACAAAGGTGATAGTGTATAATAACCACTCAGCCCTTAAATATCTCCTAGCAAAAAAAGATGCAAAACTTAGGTTGATACGATAAATTTTATTACTACAAGAGTTTAATCGAGAAATTATAGATAAGAAAGGGGTAGAAAACATAATGGCTAATCACTTTTCTTGAATTGAAAACCTACAAGAAAGTTTTGATGCCTCAATAGAAGAAGAGTTCTTTAATGAATAACTTTATACCATCCTTAGTGGTCCACTTACATAGTATGTAGAAGTTGCAAACTATTTAATATTAGGTATTCTTCCTTTTAATCTTAATTTGAATCAAAAGAAGAAATTTTTGTTTGATATTAAACATTACTTATGAGAATAACCATATCTGTTTAAAGTATGTGCAGACCAAATTATTAGAAGATATTTACTTGAGGAAGAGATGATGAACATCCTAAGCCATTGCCATGATAGAGAGATAGATGGTCATCTTAGGCTAATCAAAATAGCTTTTAAGGTATTATAATTTGGATTTTATTGGCCTACATTGTTTAAAGATACATATACTTATATGGCATCTTGTGATAGGTGCCAATGAATAGGAATAATAGATAAAAAAATGGGATGCCCTTAAAAAACATTTATGATTGTGAATTATTTGATGTGTAAGGCATAGATTTTATAGGTATATTCTCTAGTTCTTATTCAACTAAGTATATCCTGATGGTTGTAAACTATGTTTCTGAGTGGGTTAAGGCTAAAGCCTTTAAAACCAATGATGTTAGAGTAGTAGTCAAGTTTCTGAAGAAACAAATTTTTACAAGATTTGGCACCCTTAGGGTGATTATAAGTGATGGTGGTAAGCATTTTTGTAACAAATAATTTGAAAACCTTCTGCATTTTTGTAACAAATAATTTGAAAACCTTCTAAGTATGGAGCGATACATAAAATAGCCACCCCATACCACCTACAAACTAGTGGCTAAGTTAAAGTTTTGAATAGAGAGCCAAAATGAATCCTAGAAAAAACTATGAACAAGTCTAGGAAAGATTGGTCATTGAAGCTAGATGATGCATTATAGGCCAATAGGACAATATGTAAGACCTCGATAAGAATGTCCCCATATAGACTAGTGTTTAGCAAGACTTGTCATCTCTCAGTAAAGCTTGAACATCGAGCATATTGGACCATAAAATATCTTAATTTTAATATGTAATATGTAGGTTTCAAACAAATTTTTTAGCTGAATGAAGCCAATGAGTTTAAGTATCAAGCCTATAAGAATACCAAATTATACAAAGAAAGAATTAAAAGGTGTCATGACAAACTTATCCTAAAAAGAAAGTTTAAAAAGGGAGAGAAATGCTGCTATTCAATACCAGATTGTGACTCTTTTTAGGAAAGCTATGGTCCAAGTAGTCAGGACCATTCACCATGACAAAAGTGTACCTATCGAATGCTATTCAAATATCTCATTAGAAGAAAGGCATATTCGCAATCAACAACCAAAGATTGAAGCATTACAAAGATGGATGATGGAACAAAGGAAGGGTATCTATCAAATTAAACAATCCGACCTAAAAACGATCAAATAAAGGTCGAGTTAAAGATTTTAAACAAGTACTTATTAGGAGGTAAACCAATTTTTTTTAGTTTTACTTTTTTATGTATTGTTATATTTTATTTCAATTTGTAATTTTGTATGATAATGAGTGTTTGTTGTGATTTTCATTTGTTAGTGTCAAGTAGAGGTAAATGGGAATGAGAGGAGTGCAAAACAATCAAAGCTAAGTAAAGTCTAGAATCTAGGCATAAGATGCCATTCAAAGCATAAAAATAGAATCTAGGCACTGAGATACCATGTTGCAATACCATATGAATACATAAAAACAAAATTTGGGTGCCGCGATGCCAAGCGATAGTGCTAGAACCAAAAAAAAAAATAAAAAATGCAATTGCACGAACGCAAGCACTACGGTACCATGTCATAGCGCCAATCTATGGACAAGCACATAATACACCCGCCCATCATAGAATCTAGGCACCGTGGTCGTAACATCCAAGCATTCTAGGGTACTTATGTGCACAGGTAAGTTTTGTCTTTTATTTAATTGATTTCAATTTTTTTATTTATTTATCTAAAAAAACTTAAATAAATAAAATAAGTGTTTTATTTGTGAAATAAGCATATATTTCAACTTTAACCCTTTATTCTCTTTCCCTCTATACTCTTAAGCAAACTCACCCAACACCCTAAAGCCTTAAGCATCACAACCCTTTAGTAATAGCCATAATACTCTTGCAATAACACTTCTCATATACCAGTAACACTCACATAACCAACAACAGATGTCCAAAAAATACCCAATAACACTCACATAACCAGCAACAGGTGTCCAACGAATATCCAATAACACTTCTCACACACTAACATCTCATCCAACCAATAGCCAGCCAACAATCAACACAAAACTCGTATTTATCATATACATATTAACCTCTTGCCACAACACTCATCATGTACCAACCCTACAACCACATCCAACCCACTTTTATCTTCAACCCATAAATATCATTCACCAATATTTCACCATTAAGGTATGTATATCAAATTTTTTTTTTACCTATTATTTATTTATTTATTTTAATTAGATTAAATTTATTGGTAGAGCAAAATTTGAGTGTGATTGTGTACATAATTACGTTTAATAATTTTAACTTGGATATTTGTATTTAGGGTATAATGATGATTTTTAACACAACACATGTACACCATGTGTTTGATAAAATTTCCTAATAGACCTTTTATTTACTTATTGCACTCTTTTGTCCACCTTGAGGTTATATTTGATATTTAATTATTTTTGGGTATGCTATGGAGTGTTAAAAACAATATGAATTGGGAAACATTGTAATTTTCTTTATAATCACCCTAATGCATTTTCTTGTTTATTTTTTTTGTTTTAGTTTGCTTTGCTTTGTTGTGTGTAGTTACATATAAATATCTGAACACCACTAAAATGTCAAGCTCATGTGTTTCAATGAAAGGAAAACCATGCATCTAAAAGAAAATAAGGGCAACCAAGCAAATAAGAGGTACCCACAGATTTAAGATTCACCTCCCAAGTGGTATAGTAACGATTCAAAAAAGCCAATCACAAGAATAAAGGATTTCTTGAGAAGTGAGACTTTTACTTTCTAGAAGAGGGTGGGTACCTAAGCATTACCAATTTAATAGCCACCCATAGATAGAAAGTATTTGCCCAAGAGCTTAAAGGCATCGTGGCATCTCTTGTAATAGAGTTATATGTAAATACCTTGATGTCGTACATAACAAATTAAGAGTTTAAAGAAGTATAGTATTATATGATGTGTACACGCTTAATACATATTACCAGTTATAAGAGCCAACTACATAGAATATTGTCAATATTTAAAGCAATTGACACTATACCATATCCTTTAAAAGCTTACAAAACCTAATGCTCAATGGATTTACCAAAATGAGATGCTTAAGCATTTTAAGGCCAAATTTTTCTACCCCATGGTAAAGATGTGGTAGTATTTTATATGTGCTTGATTGATGCCTATATCACATGTGAGTGACTTGGATCAAGATAGGACAACACTTCTTTGTGTCATTCATGACAAGATCCCAATTAATATTGGGACCATTATACATTCAATGATTAAACATGTCATAACTATTGAAAATGTAGCATATTTGTTTCCTAGTTTGATTACAAGATTATGTGTTCGAGTAAGCATGCCATACGTGAGAGATGAGCATCAAATAAAGACTAGCCCAAAGTTAAGCAAATCCATGATAACCTATTTATTATACAAACTATCCACTGAGAGGCTTTCCAATGATAGACCGTCATCTTTTACAACATCTCACATGTTTGAGTTATCAAGCTTAGACCTTATACAGACTATCATGAAGCTTATACCTTATACAAACCATGTAGTTTTATTTTGATACCCTCAGGCTTAAGGTTTAAGCATGTTGACAAGAGCATATATAGTTTCACAAAAATCAAGAGGTGATGTACTAAATGCTGTTAAGAAGTTGGATATCACTTATCTTCTTAACAGCCAGAACCAATTATGCATGAACATAAAAAGGAATATGATAATGACAAGGATGGTGAGGGTGATGATGATGATGATGATGATGATGGGCAAGGGGGCAATGCTAATAACGATGACTCTTTAACCACTTTTTGGGTCATAGTTATGTTTATAACTTGTTGCCTTTACGTTTGATAACTATTTATATTTTATCTCAACATCTAAGATTTTATACTTCTAATAAGATATTTATATGTTTTCTAAATTTTTTTTATCTTTCTCCTATGATGTATCTTTTTACCTGATGTATTAATTGCATTTGTTTTATAGTATATAATCTTAGTTGTAGTAGGAGATTCACTTTTTGCTACATCAAGAAAAGAATACAACACCTTACTGTACTTTACTCATAAACAGGGAAGTTGTTTTAACTTTTTTTTCTTCTATATCTCTCTCATTCACTATTATGGGTAACAGAAAGCAAAGTTAAAATTAGGATTTTTATTATCAAGGAGCTTATGGGGTCTAGTTACATCACTTAAGAATATAGCTATAGGATTGAGAGTCAAGTTAATTTTTTTCTTTTATTCTGCTTTCAGTTGAAAGGTTTGGATTTCTTTTTATTTTTTTCAACTTGATAAGTCAATAATTAGAAATAATTGAGATGAATTTTCAATGCAAAGTGAGTAGATGTTGTTTTAATAAAAAACATAGAGAGATGAATTATTGTGAAATTGACTCTGGGGTACGAGGTAAGAAAGGTTGAAAATTCAAACCTAAGAAATGTAGTAATATGTTCTATAAGTACAAGTGATTATGATTTTGGTTTGATTTGGCTAACATGTTTTTTAAAGCAAGGATAAAATTTCCACTATATAGACAAGCTAGGTCTCGAGATCCATAACAAGCTAAATTTGGAAAAAATAATAATAATATTTGAAAAGGGTAATTACTTCGATGTTCTAAGGGCATAGTAAGTTAGGGTTGACATGTCCACTATAAGTAACCTCCACATTGAATTGCCCTAAGGAATATAAGTATGTCATGCACCCTAAATCCATTACTTGTTGAGTAACCGGGTGATGACACTATAAGTGTTAGCATATATGTAAAAAGGTAAGTCGATGACTTAAAGATGAATAAATAAAGCCATTGGAAAAAATTTAAAAATAAAAGAAAAAAAATATTGAGAATAGGTCTTGGGAACTTAGGGAGTCGAGATAATATTAATGGAAAAATTCAAGCAATGGATGATGGAAAGGCTAGAAAGAACTAAATTTAGGGTGACTTGTATTTGTGAGTAATGCATGAATCATTTTAAGGGATGAATTTTGGGTGAGTGAATGCATTGGAAGCTAGGAGTTGATAAAGTAGTGTTGTGATATTTTTGAAATGGTTTTGAGTAAGGCAATATTGGTAAGTAATGTGTTGAATTTATGTATTGATATTTATAAGACAATTATTAAGCTAAAGTTGATAAGTATATGGTTTCATTTATTTTGTCGCTTGTTTGTGGTATCTTTTATGTGTGTTTTGTTTATTTTTTTATTTGTTATGGCAAGATATTTATGGGTAGCATCACTGAAAACCCTTATAAGACTATAACTCATCCACTAGGGTTACCTAAGGGATTAAAGGCTGGTTGCATGCACTAAATGCAACCATGCCAACCAATGATAGTAGTTTAGGTAGTTAGCATTATTTTAAAATTTTATATTATTTTGTTTAGTTTGTTTGGTATGTTTTTCTTTTTTCTAGAAAGTAGTCACTTTTATTACTAGGGACTAGTAATTTGCTAGGTGGAGGGTTGTGATAACTATTGGACATGCACATAATTTAGGATTAATTTCAAACAAATTTAGGTAAGATTTTACAATTCCACCATTGATTTAAGAAAATTTGGGATCACATAGTGTTTATTATTTTTTTACAGGACTTTACATGATTTTGAGTTGAAAACATGCTAGGTGAGTGTACTCGAGACAAAAATTGAAACCAAGGCAAAAAACTAAAAAGCAAATGCAAAAAGAGCTAAGCAAGCCCTACATCATGGCGCTATGCCACAGTGCAGTGATGTTTAGTAGAATTTTGGTTTTTCAAAACTCTTTCCTAACCTTAGATATATACATATATATATATATATTAATTGAAACTCTATATAGGAAGAGAGAGCTGCCTTAAAACAACTTTGGAGAGATTTTTCATGCAGTTTTGAAAGATTCTTGATTTTTTTTTTTGAAGATTTGATTAACTAAACAATACAGACTGTAATCGTGAGATGATTTTTCAAAAAATTTCAATAAATGATTTAAGGATTTTATTTGGTTTCATTCTTTATCTCTACTATATTTTGCTTGAATCTGAATGTTTATTTTTTCTTAATGAGGAACTAAATCTTCTTTGCTAAGACTAGGGCTAACTAATTCATAGATTTGTAGTGTTTTCAATTATGATTTAAGAGCATATTATTTTATGTTAAGTTTGTGTTTTGAACTTAATGCTTGTTAAAAACCTAATTAACTTTTAATAAGATTTCTATTATGTGATTGAGACCAAGAGGTGATATTTCATGAAAGTTGCGAGAATACAAACCATTGATCAATTAAATATAGAGATGTATTTGTTGATACATACAATAGTCATAGGCATAATAGGCTTGTACTGAAAGCTAATGAATTCTATAAACTTAAAGCATTTTCATCTAATTAAACCTATGTAGAGAAATATAGATTATTAGAATGTAAAATAGAATTGATATTGCTTAAGAAAGAATACTGATCAAATTAGAGAGTTTAATTGTCACATAAATGACATAATATCTTCAATCACATAAAGAACCTACTTGAACTGAATTAATAATCCTGAAGTCTCAACATCCTTAGCATATTGTCATCTAGTTACTTAGGCTCAATTATTAATTGTTTGTTTTAATTTTTATTTTGGTTTTAGATTTAATTTTGATTCATATTTATTAGTCTAGATAAAGTTAAAGGTGGGGTCATCTTGGTATTTGCTTACACAATCCCGTGTATACAATAACCCGAAATACTTTTTTTTTAACTTGGTTCTTAGACACCTACTAGAAAGTTAGGGTTAAGATTTAACACAACTACTAGTATCAGAGCTCACCTCAAATTAGGTTTTTCACTTCAAATTCTACCAATCTTTAGTTATAGGGTTTGTGTCGTGCCTATTAGTGTTTTTGTGTTTTTTACATTTTGTGTGTGTTAAAGTCAAAATTAAAAAGTAATATGCTTAGAAAATCTGCTTATTCTTATTCTATTCATAAATTTGAGGATAAATCTTCTTGAAGAAAGGAGGATAATATGATCATGGTTAGAGTAGGATTTCATGTTCACATAATTCACTAATTTGGACATATCTAAAGTTTTATACCTTGATTTGGGATGATTTTTAGCTTGTTAGGAAGCTAAGATAAAGGCTTACAATTGTTATTTGGAGATCTACGTTTGAATTGACTGTCTAAAGGTTTAAAATTAAGAGAAAAGTTTAAACAAAATTTGAGTCACACATAACTGAACTAGTCACAATTTTTTACCCATATCTTCATCTTTAGTGTCTGAATTTAGTGATTCAAAAGTCCAGATTTGTTTGTGCATTCAGGACTACAATTCTTATAAAGAGACCACAACTTATTTAGTCCTATGACATGGCTAAAACTAGTATTGAAGTTATGGCAAAAAACCTAAAGTTTAGTATAGTTTAATTTCAATCTTATTTATTTGTAATCAGGCTAAACCTTTAAGTAAAGAAACCTAATCTATTTATTGGTGTGAGTTTTATTTTTGTGCTATTTTTTTTAGGCCAATATCTTAGATTGTTATTCTAAGTTTTTATTTTAGTAAGATTAATCTTGTAATTCCTAATTTAATTAGGATTATTATGATCCTTTATGATTTAGTTAGGAAGTCATATTCTTAGTAGGATACAACTTAGTTTACTATTTAAAACATTAAGCTTGTAATCAATAAAATAGGTTTTTCAATGAATAAAGAATATGAGGAAGATTCTCCTTAGTTCTTTTGAACAACCATGTGTTCTTATCAAACTTCCAATTTATAGTGAATGAAGTTTATTTGACTTATCAATCTATCCTCTGACAATAAATTGTAGTGTATTTCCTTTCATGTAATTCTCGGTTTGTTTCTCTCTTATAGGGATTGGGTCTAGTTTCATGTGATTTTTTGTCTGAAATTAGAACTTGATTTAAACTTTTCTTGGAGAGTTTTTAGAGCAAGTTATTTAGTAGGTTGGTGTTAGAAAGTGACCCTGTTTTTGATTTCACGGCTACTAGGTGCATATAATATGTTGGAGCAATTATAATATTTTTTACAAGTGTAGGCATATTTAGAAGAGGAAGCTTTACTTTTAAAGTGATAGTGGAATAAGTTTTTTGAGAATCTAATATGAGTGGTGAGTTTAGATTTCCAAAGAGTTATTGGTTATTAAGTACTTTATTTGGACTTTATTTCTGTAGGTGTAATTGATGCTTTTTTTTTTTTTGTGTTTGTGTGTTTTTTTTTTTTTTTTATGGTGAAAAACTAGGATCCACAATATGTAGTGACAAGTCATCTGATTTTTATGCACAAGTTTGTCTTGCTTTAATTGCACTTAAGGAAGGTTTATCAAAGACAAAATCATGAAAGGAATTGAGAAAATGGACCATTTCTAGAATTTAGACTATGACCATCTTCAGTATGACTAGAAGACAATTTTTGCAAAAAAAGAGAAATTTGTCTTGAAAGGAAACTCATACTTATTGAACTTGACACTTGTTGATATGTAGACTTTGCTAGATGCATTTTGATCAATATTTAAAGGCCTAAAACAACTTTAACAAGCCATAAGTCTTCAATCAACAAAACAAGGTTTAACTCCTTAATATTGGTACTGAAAGAAATGTAGAAAGAATAGTTTTTTTTTTTTCTATAATATCATCTTCCAACTAACACAAATGCATTCAAAACAAATTCCGAAACATAAATTGTAATGGCTTGTTTCTTCGAAAATTAAGTAATAGGGTAAGAAAGGGTAAATTTGATTATTTTTATGCATTTAAATTGGTTAAATTTGTTAAAGAGGGTAAAATAGTCATTTTAGCTTTATTGTAGGCTATACATCTATCACTAAGAAAGGCTATCACATGTATAGCTTGGGAAAGGCACACAATTTTTAAAATATTTCACCACACATAATCATGCTCACTTTTTTCATCGCCTATATAAAATAGCTTAAGTTTGAAAATTTTATAAAAAATTTAGTTCACCAAATCTTGACATTCTAAAGAGCATGTAGTAGAGAGCTTAAAGAGCTGGAAATTGTCACTGATTGTTATTAGTCATTGGAGAAAAGTCTAGAGAGAAATAAAGACTAAGCTAGCAAGTAAGTAGAACTATTTACCTTAATAAGTAGAATTAAGCATGATATAATAATTAAACATGCTGTTTAGATGTTTGAGTATGAAATGATGAATAATAATTTGAATTTCCATATAATTGAACTGAATTAGACATGTAAAACAGTATATCTAAGCTTAATTAAAGATAATTGTGTGAATTTATGCATGTTTTGTTAATAATGAATGATACTTGTTTGATCTAAGAAGAAGCTACTGCAAAGGTACATCTCTATTAAGATCATAGTTGTATGATGATAAAGTGGTGAAAATGAACGATTTGACGGTTGACAGATATCGAAATTGAAATGAAAACATGTGATGTGTTAATATTGAATCAAAAGAGATGATATATGTTAATGATTTATTTTAAGCATGATCTATCATGTTTTGATGTTATAATTATGATATAAATGTTATGAGAATGCTTTACATGTTGAATAAATGTAAATTAACTGAGATTAACGTCTATTTGGCCATGATTTGTTAGAGTAGTATCACAGTGCAAGACTATGCATTCAAGGAATGCATGCCTGTATATCTGTAATTTATAGCATCATAACCATGTAGCATAACATTTACATGATTGTAATTGGAGTAAACGATATCGTATTATAATACTTGGAATCATAACTATGAGTTGGTGAGTCACAATCATGAGACAAGTCCACGTCAATATAGAATTTAAGTTTGCAACTGTGCACTTCTGGAGTACAATGTTATGCATAACGATCTGAATAGACTTTTTTAGAAATAGCTAAGAAAGAAATAATTAAGAAAAATAAGATTTAATACATTTCATGCATTTTCATGACAAGACATGCCAAATAAGATGATTTTAATAAGATTATGAAAACTGATTTTCCATGTATTCTAAACCTTTAGGCCGAATATACATGTTTTATGAAATTAAAAAAGAAAAACAATGCTTGGGACATTTTTTTATAGGTGGATACAAGAGGGCACCTTTGGGTTACATGCCTATTAGAAATTAGAAAACTAGCATTTATTAGAAATTAGAAATTGCGTTCAGGCTAAGCTCATTAGAAATTGAGCATTAGTTGTGCATTAGGATTTAAGCTTATATAGTTTAGATATTTGTGTTCATTAGGTTGATCAACATATGATTTCTTTAAATTTTTATGAAAGATTATGATCTTTATGACAAATTTTATGATGAGTGATAAGTGTCAATTGCATATATAATTCTATAGTCAATTTATAAAGGTGATTTGACCATTTTACCCTTATTATGTGTATATTTCAGGATTACAAGTTTTCATATTTGGTTTTATAGAAAATGTTGGCTAAGATTTGAATTCAACAGAAATCAAGCCCAAAAGACACTTATGAATGACTAGCCAGTGGTTTAAATTTAGTCCAAAAAAGAATGAGCAATCGAAGTATAAAAACGGAAGAAGAATATTGTATGTCATAGCAAAAAAATAAGGATTTTTAATAAGTTTGAGCTTTATAATGAAAAAGTAGTCCTTAACAAAGTTGTAATGGATAGCTCAAGCTTTTTAGAAAGCTATTGTAGGATAAAATCCAAATTCATTTAAGTCCTCAACTGTTGTCATAAATTTAAGTTTCTTGATGAAATTATGTATCTGACCATTGAAAACTAAAATGGCCATAACTTAAGATTAAAAGTCTAAATGAGGTGATTCAAAAGCCAAATGAAACTAAACATCAAAGGATACAACTTTCATAAAGACTAAAGATTTAGATTCTAGAAGCTCTACACCATGGCATAACACTGCAGTGCCAACTGTAACAAAAATTTAGAAACTTAATGCCATGGCATGTGTCAGACCCGCCGCCATGCATACCGCTACTACTGAATAATATCTTTTTCTTTTATTAATAATCTAAAAATTTGGTACACGTGACGGGAATCCTACAAAAAGAACCCTGCTGCTACTGTACAATATACAAACGAAAGCTGAAACTGAAACTAAAATGTACAATGAGCCCAAAATACACTTTTCATATGCATAACTATTTTTCTGTACAATATAATTACATCTTAGTACATACATTTTATAATAAAAGACCCAACAGGTTAAACTAAACTGAAAACTGATATGGGGCCCTCTCCTATCAACCACGGTCCACCCGCTCCTCGCCAACAGCAAACAAACCTGAAAAGGAATGAAGAAGGAAAGGAATGAGTGATAAAGATCACCCAGTAAGCGATCCTTACTTCCTTTAGCCCAAGCAAGCAACACACATAACACATACTTGGCCTTGGCCCTAACATTCATCTATTCGCTTGCTGAATTTAGATATATTGCTTATTCTGAATAACTGGATTTCATTATTAATTCATGTCATGAAATATGAGTCATGCCATACTAACTAGAAACTGAATATGCATGTATCTGAAATCTATGTATCCGAAGATACCTGCTATGCTGATCAGACTGATAAACACAGGGATTCAACATCTTGGCCATGTGGGCTAAACAGTCTAGCTAAGGGCTAGAAATCTGAATATACTGAAACTAGACGATCTAACCACAGTCAGAAGGCTGGAATCCTACAGATGCCCCCTCAAGTTCACCCAAAACTTTAATCCGAATATCAGGTTTTGAATACTGAATGACTAAGAAAATCGGATCCCTTGATCCTTTTTCATGCTGATGCCTTAGCATGTCATGCTATTAGATGCTTATGCAGCATTATTTATCTGATATTATGCTTATCTATTGCTTATTAGCCTTTAAATTGGTTTCCCATGCTTAATTATCCATTTCTTATCAATTTCTAGAAAAATCTACTGGTGCACGGGCGTGTGGGCAAAGCACACGGGCGCGTAAGACAATCACATGGGTGTGCATGGCAAAGACACACAAGGGTGTGCACAAATGCACGAGGTCGTACGCTGGCCGTACAGCTAGTCGTGCTCGCTTTTGAAAAATTTACACAAAATCACCAATTTATCATGCATACAGTTGTGTCCCTCAAGACACACAAGTGTGTCCTCTACAAATAGGTCATGCACACGGGCATGTCCCTATAGAAACAAAGGCACACAGACGTGCTCCTGTGGGCACACGAGCGTGTGTTTTACTCTACATCAACAACAACCACCTGAAACTTGCAGGAATTCACACGAATCCTCAACCAATCTAAAATTAACTGAAAGCATGCATTTATAACACTTCAATATGCACACAACAAGCTTTAATTTCATCAATCACAAACTACAACTTAATCCACCATGAAAATCATTCATTCTCTCATATAAGCACACACAAGCATAAGCAAGCATGGTTCATGGGTGGAAATCATCATCTCAAGCATTTTCTCATCAGCATATCAACACATAAACTCATTCATATCAATCATAAGCATGTTGGGAACACATCCAAGCATCATCAAACATCAAACACAAGTTGGGAAATGCAAGGAAGAAGTAAGGAAGCACTTACCTCTTACCATGGCTGCTAGAATCTCAACCCTATCTAATCTCTTCCATCTCTAGCTAGATTGGGAGCTGTTGGATGCTGGAAATTTGTTCTAAGGTTGGGAGTCATTGAAAGAAAAGAGAAACTTTGGCTGAAAATGGGTGAGACAGGTGAGAAAAGGCTAGTAACTCTCATCTCTCTCATCTAACTCACTTGCACGGGCGTGCAAGGCAAAGTGCATAGGAGTGCATAAGGGAAAATGAAAACTCTTCATTTCCCGTGCTACATATGATAGAATCCTCCCAAAGGGAATCATAACATAACACAATAACCCAGTATCATACAACAAAAATCCATGTTTTTAAGACTTTTTTCCTAACCCTAAACTATATATATCTATTGTATACTTACCTAAAAATGGAGAACCACCTTAGGATAATTTTTTAAAGATTTTTCATACAATTTTGACAGATTACTAATTTTAAAAGATTCTATTAAAAACAAAGTAGATTGTAATTGTGAGATGATATTTCAAAAGATTTCAATAAAAAATTCAACAATTCATCAAGTTTCATTCTTTTTCTCCACTATGTTTTGCTTGAAACAATTATGCAACTTTTAACCAGTAATACAAGCCAATAACTTCGAGATCAAACTAGGCATAATCTAAATGATTCAAACATCAATTTACTTTAATAGATTACCTAATGATAACCAAATTTGCTTATTGCCAAATTTTTGGAGATTTATGATACTAAATAGAATAAAGTTATAGATGATGCCATCAAGCTAAGATTATTCCCTCTTTCACTAAGGAACAAAGCAAAAGTTGATTGAACTCGTTGCCTATAGGATCAATCACCACCAGGGATGAGATTTCACAACAGTTTTTAACAAAGTTCTTCTTTCTATCAAAGACTACCAAACTACATAATAACATTATCATATTCATGTAGTACGACATGGAGTCATTATATGAGGTATGAGAAAGATATAAAGAACTACTCTGAAATGCTTACATTATTACTTGCCTATATGGTTTCAGGTACAAAATTTTTCCGATAGTTTAATGTCTACAATCGTACATTAGGTTGATACAGCTATAAGGGTAACTTCATGTGGAAAACACCAGAGGAAGCATTCGAGCTACTTGATGAGATGGCTTCCAAAAATTACTAATGACAGGCTAATATAACATTAGGGAAAACTATAAGAGTACATAAAATAGAGTTGTTTAATGCCTTGGCTACCCAAATAGAAGCACTGAACAAAAAAATAGACATCATAGTGGTCATTCAAACGAAAAAGTGTAGTTTATAATCTATGTAGTAAGGGTTATGCAAACATTGATTGCCAAGTAGATAACCTATTCATGGAATCTACTGAAAATGCTAATTGTGTGGGAATTTTTTGTAGGCCTTAATAAAACATCCCATATTCAAGCACATATAATCCTAGGTGATGAAATCATCCAAATTTGTCATTGAGCAATCAAAATCCAATCAAGTAACCACTATCGAGATTTTAGCCTCAAGGAAAAAAGTCAAACTTAGAAAAGATGCTAATAAAGTTCATAAATAATATTGAAACAAGGTTCTAAAACCAAGTGTAAAACCCCAAAAACAATATGACAAATAACCTAGAGGGGGGGTGAATAGGTTAATTAAAAATTTATCAAGTTTAAAACGTTTTTCCTATTCTACCAACTCAAATATGCATATAATTCAAATTAAACACGACCAAGCAAATAAATAATATAAACACACATTTAAAGAGAGTAAGGGAAAAGAAATGCTCAGCTGATTTATAGTGGTTCGGAGCTTTTCCATGCCTCCTACGTCCACTACTTCAAGCAACCCCGCTTGAAGATTTTCCTTCCACTAACTTTAACCCAAAGTTACAATAGTTTTGATCCAAGGGATTTCGCCCTTAACACTAGTTTTGATACAAGAGATTGTGCCCTTAACTTAGTTTTAATAGGGATTACACCCCACACTAGTTTCACGGGATTGCGCCCAAGGGTTTGTGAAAATATTACAAGAAATTTACCTCATAAGGTTAATACAACAATTGAGCTCAAGGTTTCTCTCTAAAGGTTTACAAATATGCTTTTGTGAGAGAACAATGGAGAAGAGTTTAGAGAATGAAAGAATGGAAGTTTTAGGCCTAATTCTCTAACCCCTCAATCTTCAAATCAGCTCCAATTTATAGGATTTGGAAGAATATAGTCGTTATTTACTAATTTGAGAACCGTTGGAGAGTTTCTGGAAAACTGTACAGGCGTGTCACTTTTCTTGCACGGTCGTGCTTCCCTTAATCTACATTTTTAATAATCATATTTGTGCTAGCACGGGCGTGCGTATCTGCATCACACGAGCATGTGTCATTTTTCTTTCATCTGCTTTCAGATTCCAGAAGCTAGCACGGGTACACACACGATCAACATACGGGAGGCACACGACTGTATTTTGGCCTTGCACACGGACATGTGTTTTGTGCTACATGGCCGTGTGTGTCATTTTTCTTTGACACACGACTGTGTCCTTCCAGCACACGGTCGTGTGCTTCCTTTAGCCTTGACACATGGCTGTGTGTCATTCTACACACGGGCGTGTGTCTTCAATATTCCCATGCACGGGCATGTACGACCTTAATATTACAATACACGGGAGTGTGCCGCTCAATACACGGGTGTGTGCGGCTTCAAATGCTGAATACACGACCGTGTGTGTCTTTAATTGCTCAGTATGCATGCATGCTCCTGTAAAACAGCTTTTCAGCCTGATTTCGATCATGAACCAAGTTCATGCCAGGGGTAATTTGGTCATTTTGGCCTTGCACATGGGCTTGTGTTTTGTGCTACACGGTCGTGTGTGTCAATTTTCTTTGACACACGACTGTGTCCTTCCAGCACACGGTCGTGTGCTTCCTTTAACCTTGACACACGACTGTGTTTCATTCTACACACGGGCGTGTGTCTTCAATATTTCCATGCACGGGCGTGTACGACCTTAATATTGCAATACACGAGCGTGTGCAGCTCAATGCACGGGCGTGTGTGGCTTCAAATGTCGAATACACGATCGTATGTGTCTTTAATTGCTCAGTATGCGTGCATGCTCCTGCAAAACAGCTTTTCAGCCTGATTTCATCATGAACCAAGTTCATGCCAGGGGTAATTTGGTCATTTCATAAATTTTAACATATTTTCAGAATCATAAAAACACTAAGGGTTCAACACCAAGAAACATCCATTAGAAATTTACAGGTGCAAATAGGACAATTGGCAAACATAGTTATTGGGATAGCTCAAGGTGTATTACCAAGTGATATTGAGAAAACCTTAAAGAACATGTGAAGACAATATCACTTAAGAGTAACAAAGAATTAAAAGAGCCTGAAGAGGATAAGCCTCAAGGAGTCAAATTAGATGAACAAGTAGTAAAAGAGGTGGAGGAAAATCCTATAGAGATCAAGCCTCATTTTCCTCTTACAAACAAGAAAAGGCAACTAGACAAGCAATTTGCAAAATTTCTGGAGATATTCAAGAAGTTACATATCAATATTCCTTTTATAGATATCTTGCTCCAAATGCCAAGCTACACCAAATTTCTATAAAAAATCTTGTCCAATAAGAGGAAATTGGAGGAGCATAAGACAATCAAGGTCGTAGAGGAGTGCTCTACCATTTTACAAAATAAACTACCACTAAAGCTTAAGGATCTAGGGAGTTTTCTGTCCCTTGTACTATAGGTTCAATTTATTTCTCAAATATTTTATATGATTTAAGTGCTAACTTTAACTTGATGCCCTTGTCTATTTCCAAGAAATTGAGACTTGGGGAACCATAACCTGTAATAGTATCTTACAACTAGTAGATAGATCAATAAAATATCAAAAAGGTGTTATGAAAGATGCGCTTATAAAGATTGATAAATTTATGTTTCTTGTGGATTTTCTTGTGTTAGACATGGAAAAAGATATTAAAGTGCCTTTAATTTTTGGAAGACCATTCTTAGCCATTAGAAAGGGATTAATTGATATGGAAGTAATCGAGTGAATAACAAATCTTAGGAATAATAAAGTGTATAAAGCCATAAATCCCTGTAATGAAAAAGAGACATGCCATAAAGTGGAAGTGATTGAGTAAATAACAAATCTTAGGAATGAAAAACTTCGAATTGATAAAGTCAAATAAAAAAATTGGCGAGATCAACAACCTACAAAAGACAAACTTGATGGTGGCCAAAAAGGATTTTGCTCTAACTCTTAATATCAACCTTTTTATCAAAAGCTAAGAGCTCAAGGGACCGATCCATTCGTTGTCACCCAAGTTTATCCTAAAAGAGTTAGAGAAATAAATCACAAAGATAAAAGCACGTATACAGTCAAAGCGCAACGGTTGAAATAGTATAAATATAATAGATGAAGAAAAGGCAAAGTCTCTATCTCATTGAATGATCCGGCCTAAAATGACCAATATCAAGTCAAGCTAAAAATTGTAAACAAATGCTTGTTAGGAGGCAACCTAAGTTGTATCCTTCATGTTTCTTTGTTTTTTGTGTTTTTGGTTTTTAATTTTTTTTGTTTGTCAAATTGATGTAATATAAAATATTTTTTTTAAGGTTGTTTTGTTATTAGCATTCATTGTTAAGGACAATGTCGATGTTATGTTAGGGGTGAGAAAAAGTTAGAATTAGAATTGTATGCATGGCAACGTCAATGGCAAATTTTTGAAAATTTTGTTTCGTTTTAATGTGTGTGTGTTGAATTAGCTCGTATGTCTATGATTATATATAACTATGATGAATGATTGGTATATGATAAGCTAGTTTTGTTTGATTTAGAAGTATGAAGAAATGCACACTATGAAATTGAAGTTTCAGGTTTGAGGTATGTATGGTTGATGACTAAAATTGAGGAGTTGTTTGGGTATTGTGTTCATGTATGCTAGTGAGAAATTTAAAAACCCCTAGATAAACTTGATGATTATTTGAACTATGGTTGAAAATGTACATTACTTAGATTATTAGATAGAATGAGTATATAAATGATGAAAATATCAAGGATATGAATTAAAATTTCAACTACTCTAATGTCTTAGTTGTTGAGTAGGTTAGGGGTTGGCATGTCCACTATGAGTGACCCTTGAATAGAAAGCAACTAAAGATAAGAGTATGCAAAACACCTTAGGTTTGTTACTAGTAGAGTAATTGAGTGGTGGTATTACAAATATCAATTATTCACATAAAGAACTTATCTTGCTGAGCCATATCTTTTATGGTAGTTTTACTAGTGGGGAAACAATGAATTACATTATGTTGCTATGAAAGTCTTTCGACCAAGGAAATCCACCATGCTTAGGTCTTCTTGTTTCAAGTTAACAACGTTTGATACAATCGAATAAAGTCTCTAAATATCATTAGTACATAATAATTTAGCCTATTTCCAAATTTCCACACGTCTTATAGGTTTTGTAAATTGAGTACAATGAGGGATCAATGGTTTGCCACTACAAGCTATATAATAAAACATCGGTTCTTACCCAATTAACCCTATTATCACCTTTCAGATTGGATGCATTAGTCGTTAGTTGATCCTTTAGTCCTTGACCCATAAACTAGAGTTTGATTGAAGTAGCCCATAAAGTGTAATTAACACTACTTGATAGCTTTTTAGTAGTAACAGTAGGGAAATAGAGAAAAAGAGTAGGGGCGCTTGATTTCAAAGATTCACCAACCATACCTAAACAACAAAAAAGTTGAGCGAATATGAGAAAGACAACTAAAAATAAGAGCAACAACAATGCACTTTCTGGTGACTGGAAAAAGGCATTTCCAGTATCAAAGAATCTTGAGAAGATCGAAAAAGGACAGATCGACATCTTTTGAGTCCAAAAAAACAGGTATCAAAATTTTCAATGGTTAGAAAATGTGTATTTGACATCAGAGGATGTCGGGGTGTCGAGAAAAGGGCAAATTGACATGCATTGAGTCCACTTGTGTGTGCGGTTACGCTTCACAATGACCATAAAGAAAGATTGTCCAATGATAGAGTGGTGTGACATATGGGCAAATGTGTGGTGAAGGATGAGACCAAAACTAAAGGGGTTTTGACTGTGAGTAGATTGGTATAAGTGATCTTTTGGTTGGACACCTGAATGAGTATAAGCTGACTTCGCTAGAAAATAGACCGGAAAATTTTAGAGTTTTAAAGTTTTGGCTCTGATACCATGAGATAAATTTTATTTTTTGTAAATACTCTCATGTATCGATATTGAAGAATTACATCAACTCTAGAAAAGGAAACAAAATCAAAACTCTTCTAACTTAATCAACATTTCTATTGCTAGAATTCTAATCCTAATAGGAATTTACAGCTCAACAATCATAATAGTCTAGGCTGTGGATGATCCTTCTGCCTAAATTTTATTTGATATTATATGTTTGGTGCAGGTACTTGGCCAAGATAGTAGCACCTGAAGGTTCAAAGGATGTAGCTGTGAGACAACCTATTGCTATAACTGTATGTCATTATACTTACCTTTGGGCGCTTGATTGTTTTGAGTTGATAAGTAGTTAATTATAAGTCATGTAAACTTCTGGATTTTCCTTTTTTTTTTTTTTTTTTGGGATAACTTGTCATCTTTTTGTGAATTTTCTTACAACTGTTACAATAATTCTTTGTTGTTAGTGAAAAAAAATAATATAAGTATGCTTTCCTTGCCATGATTTTAGAACATGCAGTATGTCACCATATAAATCAACTCATAGATACTGATTTGATTTTGATGTTACTATTTTTTTGAGTAGATTTTAATTGTAAGTGATATGAATTTTACTTCACCAACACTTCTTCATGATCATGGGAAACATCCAAGAGTAGAGGAAATTCAGAGAAAGAATTCCATGGTCCAAAACAACCATACATGTGAGCCTACTAAGAGTAATTTCCACATATATTATAAAGGCAAGATGAATGAGATCAAATTCAAGCAATGTTACTTTATGAAGCTCATGCATTCTAATGTTCATTCATGGCCTTCCAAGGAGTCCAAAATCATAAAGTGGCTACATAACAAATTCAAAGACAAAAGGAGAAGTCAAGCCAAGCCAACCAAGGGCTTATGATCAAACATATATTTCTTTCTTTAGTTTTAAATGTAATTAGATTTAGGGAACTTATGTAATTTGTCTCTTTTATGTTTTCTTTTATTTAATTTAAGTGGTGTTTAAGTTAACTAGGGTTAGTTAGACTTTAACCATGGTTTGTATCATGCCTATAAAAGGCAATCCAAACTTATTGTAAAACACTTTTGATGAATTAATGAAACTTTAAAAGCTTGTGTTTTTCTCTCTTGAGTTCTTAGGACTTAGTGTTCTTGGGAACCAAGTTGCATCCTTTATCCAATTTCCATTGCAAGAAGGAAGTTGGTGGTGGAGATTCAAGTTGGTGATTCTTGTATCAAGTGGGTGGAGCCTTCCTTTAAGCTTGTGTGTAAGAAATCTTTATGCTTGGATCACCCTCAAGTTGGTGGAAGATTTCCTTTATGCTTAAGGTTTGTTTCTTGCTAATTTTAGTTCATGTTTGATGGTCTTGAAGATTGCTTGAAGTGATGATAGATTGGAGTTGCATGAATCTTAGTTTTGGGTGGGAAATTTGCTTGATATTGCATGGTGGAGGAGCTTGTTTATTGCTGGATTTTTGGACCATCATTTGAATCCTATTTGTTCACCATTGAAGAGAGATTAAGGGCAACAATTTTCATATCAATTTGGTATCAGAGCTCTAGGTTGTGTTGTTATGTTTTTTGTGTTGAAAAATTGCTTGGGATTAAAGATAAAAGTGGTTGAAAATTCTGCATGTTGATCCTTCTGTGACTGTTGTATTTTCGCATTCAAATTGGCTTAAATTCACATGTTTTATGTGAACAAAAATTGCTAGATTTAGGCTGGAAATTTCTATATGCAATTGTGGTGTTAAAGGTATATGTTTGAAGTGTTAAATAGATGTTTAAGTTGAGAAAGAAGTAAAAGAAGTGGCTGCTGGGTTTTTGAAATATTCTTAGCTGGAAATTTGAAGCTTGTGGAAGTTCTTTTCATGTGAAGATGGAAAGAATAACTTGCTGCTGGATTTGCAATTTTTGGTTAAAAGTTTGATTGATTTTGGAAAGAGAAAGTGGTCAATTGGTGTTAGTACTTGCTCCTAAAATTAAGCTTGACACCTTACCTTCATTCAATGCCAACTTGTGCCCTCAAATTAAAATTTACATAAATTGCAAATTGCCTTGCAAGTGAGTTGAACCTTATTGCAAATTTGGGAGGAGGTTAGTCAATTTCCTTGTTAACTTTTTCCTTAAATCTTGGCTTTGAAACCTAGCACATTAAATGCCTACATCCTTGCCATACCTTTGCATGTTCACAAGTACCCACTTGCCTACACTATTACCACTTTGATTTATCCACTTGCATTCCTTATTTACCAAATTGTCTCTTGTCAAAATTTTCATGTTACCCTCACTAAAGTTTGCCAAAGCCCAACCTAAAATTTCAAGCCCAAATAATTAGTAACACCTTAACCCAACTCCATACCCTAGCCCAAATTCATTGGCCTGAGTTACTGTTCACATCTAAAAGGTATTGTTCACAGAACCAAAACATTCATTTCCTATTTACTTAAACACTTCCCAACAACCACACATGTGAGCCTACTAAGAGTAATTTCCACACATATTATAAAGGCAAGATGAATGAGATCAAATTCAAGCAATGTTACTTTATGAAGCTCATGCATTCTAACGTTCATTCATGGCCCTCCAAGGAGTCCAAAATCATATAGTGGCTACACAACAAATTCAAAGACAAAAGGAGAAGTCAAGCCAAGCCAACCAAGGGCTTATGATCAAACATATATTTCTTTCTTTAGTTTTAAATGTAATTAGATTTAGGGAACTTATGTAATTTGTCTCTTTTGTGTTTTCTTTTCATCGGAATATCCTTTAAACTCAAAAACTCTCTCAATCTCACTTAACCAATCTAGAAAATCATTTGAATTTAGTCCTCCCTTAAATTCAGGTATATCAATTTTCAGCCCTCTATCATCATTTTCATCCCTCCTTATTCTCCTTCTATGGTCCCCCATATCACTAGAGTCACTTGACAAATGCATTTCTTCCTCAAGGTGTGGCCTTGGAGGTGGTCTAGGATGGAGTTGATTTCTTCTATGGTTTGTGTTTGGTTCATGGCAAGGAGGAGTATGTGTTTGGTTTCGGTTTTGGTTTCTAAGAAGTTGTACGATTTTAGTGAATTGGGTTCTAAGCTCATTGATTTCATTTTCTAGTCTTTGGTTTGGTTGTGTTGATTGTGGATCCATTTCTTCTTCATCTTATTTCTTGGCTGGAAAAATTATTTACAATCAGAAGTTATTGTTCCTTCACGAATTTACCGTTCACAGAATGTTAACTTGCCATTTTCTAGCCCAAAACACTTAAAAACTATCCTACATCTTTCCTTTGCCCTACCTCAAACAAAAGTACACAAATTTACCATTCCCTACACATTTTTACCTAGCCCAAATACAACCCAATTCATTTAAAAGCCAAGAACCAAAACATTCATTTCCCATTTACTTAAACACTTCCCAATTCATCCCACATGAACCAATGGCAAGTGCAAACCCCTTCCACACTAGATGCACAATCCAAGGAAAAGTATGTAAGGTTATCATTGATAAAAGGATTCATACTAATGTGGCTTTTAAGACCCTTGTGGAAAAATTAAATATCCCAACATATGATCTTGCAAGTCCTTATGAGATACGATGGGAAAGTAATGGGAACCCAATTCAAGTGAACAAACTTGTTATCCTAACTTTTTCCATTGGAAAAAATTATGAGGATGTAGTGATTTGTGATGTAATTCCAATTGATGAATGTCATTTGTTACTTGGGAGGCCATGGCAATGTCAAAGAGAAGTTACACACAATGAAAAGATGAACACCTATTCCTTCAAGTTCCTCAAAAAGAAGATTACCCTTATCACTTGAGGAATTATCATCTCCATCATCATCATCCCAAACGTCTTTCCTTAGAGCAAACAAGCTTGAGGAGTCCATGGAAGAACATCAAGCCAAAGATGCATTAGTGGTGATTGAAAGGAAAGATGAAATTAGGAAAGCTATCTTACATGAGTGTGATGAAGTGGCCAATGAGGAAAATACTTCCGAGTTCAATCATACAAATGACCAAGAAAGTGAATTAATAGAAGAAAGTAATGGAAGCTCGGTAAGTGAATTGATTAAATAGGATTTGAGGGTAAATCCTCATCAATCTGGGGAGATTGATATGAATTTAACTTCACCAACACTTCTTTATGATCATGGGAAACATCCAAGAGTAGAGGAAATTCAGAGAAAGAATTCTATGGTCCAAAACAACCACACATGTGAGCCTACTAAGAGTAATTTCCATACATATTATAAAGGTAAGATGAATGAGATCAAATTCAAGCAATGTTACTTTATGAAGCTCATGCATTCTAATGTTCATTCATGGCCCTCCAAGGAGTCCAAAATCATAAAGTGGCTACACAACAAATTCAAAGACAAAAGGAGAAGTCAAGCCAAGCCAACCAAGGGCTTATGATCAAACATATATTTCTTTCTTTAGTTAAAGTGGCTACACAACAAATTCAAAGACAAAAAGAGAAGTCAAGCCAAGCCAACCAAGGGCTTATGATCAAACATATATTTCTTTCTTTAGTTTTAAATGTAATTAGATTTAGGGAACTTATGTAATTTGTCTCTTTTGTGTTTTCTTTTATTTAATTTAAGTGGTGTTTAAGTTAATTAGAGTTAGTTAGACTTTAACCATGGTTTGTATCATGACTATAAAAGGCAATCCAAACTTATTGTAAAACACTTTTGATGAATTAATGAAACTTTAAAAGCTTGTGCTTTTCTCTCTTGAGTTCTTAGAACTTAGTGTTCTTGGGAACCAAGTTGCATCCTTTATCCAATTTCCATTACAAGAAGGAAGTTGGTGATGGAGATTCAAGTTGATGATTCTTGTATCAAATGGGTGGAGCCTTCCTTTAAGCTTGTGTGCAAGAAATCTTTATGCTTGAATCACCCTCAAGTTGGTGGAAGATTTCCTTTACGCTTGAGGTTTGTTTCTTGCTCATTCTAGTTCATGTTTGATGGTCTTGAAGATTGCTTGAATTGATGATAGATTGGAGTTGCATGAATCTTAGTTTTGGGTGGGAAATTTGCTTGTTATTGCATGGTTCAGGAGCTTGTTTATTGCTGGATTTTTGGACCATCATTTGAATCTTATTTGTTCACCATTAAAGAGAGATTAAGGGCAACAATTTTCATATCAGTAAGTATGATATTCTTTGTACTTGTATAGATTTCCACTACAATAGTTTTTTGACATGTACGGGAAAAACTTAGGTTGAAGATTTTGATGATATTGAAACTGTGAAGAATTCTGTTACAGGTGGTTCAGAGGTCCAAAAGGAAAAGCCAACCCATCATGATCTTAAAGATGAAGTTGGAGTGCAGAAAGGCAGTTTTACAAAGATCAGTCCATCAGCTAAGTTGCTAATTTCTTGATATAGATTGGATACATCATCATTAAAGGCATCAGGTCCTCGTGACACTCTACTCAAAAGGAATGTTTTGGCTGCAGTTAAGTCAGGGAAGTTAGCTAAAAAAGGTTCTTCACCCATTGAGAAGGCATCTCCATTGCCTCAAATCCACCCATAAATGTCAATTGCAGCATCTGCTAGTTCAAAACCTTCTTTACAGCAGCCAGGTTCCTTTGAAGATTTGCCCAATACTCAAATTCGCAAGGTAGACTTCGTATGAGAGAAACTGCCTTAATTCTTACCTAACAGTTATTATTATTACTTATAATCTAGTGAGAAACAAATAAAATTAAGGAAACAGCACTTAAAATATTTCTATTAAGTACTGGAACAATCTTATGCCCAAACTTATGTCTGAGTATATGGTTGAATTTTAAGATATCATTTAGAATCTACAGTAAAATGTTAAGCATTTATGTAATTTATCATGTTTAAGAAACTTCATAGTTTCAGGCTAGCCTATTGGGTTAGGTCTTTGTTGAGTACCTAGTTCTGCCATAATCTCCTGAATTCCAGAGTGCTTCACTTTGCAATCCCTTCCCTTGTTAATCAACCTGCTTACATATCATCTTCCGCACGCACACAACACAATATATCCAACAATAACACCAAGCAATAGCTGAATATTACTCAGTATATCATTCCAATGAAAAATGGTCTACAAAGGTTCCCACACTTCCTTAAAATGAATCAGTCATCAACAAATCAAATTACAATGAAATAGCAAGAGTTAAGCAAAATGCATGGCATTTGAGGGGCCAGCTCTCTCCTTCTCTACCCAATTTTTCTGCAAATTCTTCTCTGATTCTCTTGATTCTCTTCCCCCTAACTTTATTCCCAGCATAACTCCCTCCTCTCACTAATTGCTATGTTTCGCTTCGCATCTTAGTGGTCCTGTACTTGGGTGTACACTCTTGAGTGCAAGCTATCTGTACTGGTCCTATTCCTGCCAATTGTAGCCTCCAATTTTCCATGCTGTAGCTGCTTCCCTTCTACCCTTGTCCTCCCATGAGTCTGTTTTCCTTTCCTCCAAGATACATAAATATTGGACCAAACAATCTTATAAAGGGCATTGTAGATGCACCTTATTGTTTTGTGTTTGTAATCAGATTTTGATTGTGGGAAATGGGAGCACTATTATTGTTTAGAACTATTATATAAGATTCAAAACTGAATCATTTGTTGTCATTCTAAAAGTTTGCATCATCCATTATTCATCAAACTTACCTAGATGTTGTTTGAAGGGAATGGTTAAAATGTTAAACTCATTTATCAAGCCCTTCTAGTTATATTGTTTTCTTCATTTGGAGGAGGTAGAATTTTACAATTTTGGATAAAAATGGGATTGAAGCATAGTTATGAATTTCTTTTAACATATCATGTGTCGGTGGTATCCATCACTTGATGATGTTAATAAAAGTAATTCTACGTGTATAAACATTCTTTTATTAATAGATACAAACAAATTAACGTGTTATCATGTAATTTAATAATTTAGTCATTTATTTAATTTTTAATTTAAAATCGTTTAATTAGATAATGACGTAATAGTTTGTTCATACTTGTTTGTAGCAAAATGTTTGTACACCAAGTACAATTTATTAGTGCGTAATAGTCTATTATTTTATTAGTGATTAAGCTCTTTGTTCTGATATTGGTGAGTCATAGACATAATGTTGTCGTTTGTAAATTATTTTCTATTTAATAAAAGTGCAATTTGGACGGTATTGGTACACACTCCACTATAGGATTTGGTTGGTCATATTTATAATCAGAATAGACTATTGTTTGAACTCCATTAGTTATTCTCCCGCAGGTTATAGCAAGAAGGTTGCGGGAACCGAAACAAAATTTATATTTATCTTCAGCTTCGGAAACACCATTGCCTAGTCTCATTTTCTTGCTTTTATTGAATCCTTGACCTGAAAGCAAATGATGGTGTCTTTCAGATGTTGTATCGGATCCTCTTTTTTCTTTCAGAAAAGAGATTCAAGGTATGGAATATTTGCATTATGTGTTTGTTGGGCACTTACCACTTGAGACTTGGCGGACTGCTCATCCTATTCTTCCTTGATTTACAGAAAAACATAACGTTAAAGTTTCAGTTAATGACATAGTCATCAAAGCTGTGGCAGTCGCTCTGAAAAATGTTGCGGAAGTTAATGGTAAGACATGTTGTTCATACCATGTTCCAAGAGCTTGCTTAGAAATATATCTGGATGTGAGAACTTTGGATTTGAAGTGAAGTCAAGTTTACTCAATAGAAGATAATTACATAGATGAAGTTGTGATGCTGTTCTTGAAGATGCTTTATAATATTAACTTAAAAGTTTCCTTGGTAAAACCTGTTTGTTACCCTTCTGATTGTTATATTTGTTTATATCATATTGACCTTGCTTTGCTATGCTGTTGAAGTTGGGAATAACCAGGTGTTTAAGCTGATGTAAATTAAGCTAGTATCAGCAATAGAAATTGTTACTATATTCCCTTTAACAAGTATCATATTAGTCTGGAGAAGAAAACATTTAGTGATTAGAATTCTCTTGGGTGTGTATGATATTTTCATGCTTTCTATCTATATTTTTTTATAACAAAATTTGGTTTTCAACATATGGCAGCTTACTGGGATGTTGAAAAAGGAGAAATTGTTTTATGTGATGCTGTTGATATATCAATAGCAGTTGCTACTGAGAAGGTATGCTGTATAATGCATTGTTTTCTTAATGGTCAATGCAGCATCCAAAATTCATTGTTATTTTTGTTACAGGGACTAATGACTCCCATAGTACGGAATGCAGATCAGAAAACCATATCTGCAATCTCGTTGGAGGTATATTTCAGATATTTCAGTTTGATGACCTTGTCGGGACGTAATATGATGGTATCTTCGAGGCTTAGCTTTTCATCTTCGCTAATTATAGAAAGAGGGATACAGAAAATACCTACGGCGATTTCACGTTAAACTTGATTAACAAGAACTTTGCAATAAATTATTATATATGGAAGTAAAAAGATGGTGGTTGATCAACTATTTTTTCACAACTTCCTCCCCTATTATATATTTCTATAAATTATGTAGTTTTTCTGGTTTTAGGCTTCTAAAATCATTTTTTATCAGTATCTCTGGGTCACTTGACTTTCAGGTCAAGGAACTAGCTGCGAAGGCAAGGGCAGCGAAGCTTGCGCCCATTGAATTTCAAGGAGGAACTTTTAGGTGTGTACATATTCATATATGTCTTTAGGTTTTATGTCTATGTTTTTGTTTGTGCAAGAACTTTGGATGTAAGGTAGTTTTTATTTACCACCAACAAACCATGAAGAACTTTGCTATAAAATCATTTCCTTCCGAAACTTAGGTCAGTTCAAGCATTTGATTTTGACTTTTTGAGTAAATCACCTAATAACGAGGAACTGAGGGGATGTTTTTCTTTTCTTTTTTCCTTACAGTATTTCACTGGCAATTTTTCCAGTGGCTCGATGGAATACTATGGAAGAGATTAGGCTCAGTAAGATGGTTATTGATCAGTGGTTCAGAGTGTATTGTTTCCTTTCATTTCTAACAGGGAGTCAATGTTGATGAGTTAAGATGTTTTCTGCACACTATACCCTTTCCAAATTTCAGTCGAATCAAATAATTTACAGTTGCTGATATAATTGTGTTATTTCATAAAATAAATGTTGAAAGAAATATTTATTAGTTGCACTACTTGTCTTCTGCAGCATTTCAAACCTGGGTATGTTTCCGGTGGACCATTGTTGTGCAATTATATATCCACCACAGGAGATCTTTCTGTCTATATCTCATGCACACAAGCACTCACATAACAGTTCAACCATTTTCATTTCATACTTTTACAACGAAAATACCATCAGTACTAGAGAACAATAGAGATACTTGTTTTATGTCATGGCGTTGTCATTACCTTTTGAATGAACTGTCTTATATATCTTTCAGGCTGGTATCCTTGCTGTTGGTAGGGGAAACAAAGTTATTGAGCCAGCAATTGCAATTGACGGTAAGATGTTTGTTTCTGTAGTATTATGCCTCCAAATGTTTGATGCTATCTAATAAGTTATGAATTGGACCTCTTTGGATACAGTAATTGAGAAGTCCACAGTTGTCACAAAGATGAACGTAACATTATCTGCTGATCATCGTGTATTTGAGGGAAAAGTTGCGGGTGAGTACTGGTGCAAATTTTTCCTCTATTTTCCACATGGGAGGTTTTGTAAAACGTTGGATGTAACTCAATTTGCAGTCATGTCGTACCAAGGAGACATTAGGGTTTGCTCCATGAAATATCCTGGAATGCATTACCATAAAAAACTCGATTCCCAGATTTTTTATATGATTTATTATATTTATCAATAAAAGTTCCTCACTGCTGGCGAGCTGTTGCTACTAGGGATGATTATACTTAATAGTAGTTTAACTGTGTCTCCAACTTGGTTAACTGCAGCTCCTTAAAATTTGGTTGTTCGTCGTTGTTATAGTTGAAGGTAGATAGAGATTCAGTAAAGGGTTATGTCTGCTTTTCTATTTGTTGTCATTATCTTGATGTTTCTGTTTGCTCTTGGACATGATGCACTAACTAGATTCAGCTACTACCATAGGTTCCGTTATTAGTAATCAAGCAAAGTTTTGGCTTTACCCGTACATCTCCGAGAGTTGTTTCTGATATTATGTGTAAATTATACTGCAGGTGCATTTCTTCCCACTCTTTGTTCAAACTTCAGCAACATACAAAGACTTCTCCTGTAACGACAGAAGACAATCCCATAAGTTGATTGTTGGCAAATGAAGAAGTCAGCCATGGAGACTGATCTGATCCTAAAGATTAGAAATTTTCAAAGATCATTCCAAGTTGTTCCAGGGATATCCCATTGCTGAAACAATGTGTTGTGCCATCTTGGTATGCAAATTTTGTCAATTCATCAGACTCGACTTGTTTAAAGAGAGAACCATAATTTTTGGTACTCAATTCATGTAGTTATATTGCTTCTAATTTAGGGTTTCAAATATTTCAAGGTTTTGTTGCTCATTCCAATGTCATGATGCGGGGTCATGTTTTGTTTTTGGTATAAAATAATGTACAAGCAGTGGCAAATACCAGCAATTTAATAAATTGCTTTTTTGCTCAACATACCTTTTATTATTTAAATTGATGTCCCTTAGATTAATTGATCGTTGTATATGCAAAGGGCAAAGATAGAGGATCTAATTAATTGACATTGGTAGGCCAGGTTACTCAAAGAACACATCTTAAAATTTCTCACCAAATGCTTCCTTCTACGAAAAAGAAATATTATATTTCTCTTGCAAGTGGTTTAGACTAGTTTATAGTCTTTAGCTTGATGTGATATTGGTTTTTTTAGATCAGATCATTCAATAGGATGGAGACTTTACCTTTTCTTCATCCATTTTCTTTACTATATTTCCACATTTGCCCTTTGACCATGTATTTGCCTTTATCCTTGTGATTTTCTTCTGTAGCTCTCTTAGGATAGACTTTAGTGATAATAAATGGATCGGCCCCTTAAGCTCTCAGCTTTTGAGGAAAAGGTTGATATTGAGAGTTAGAGAAAAATATTTTTTGGCCACTATCAAGTTTGTTCTTTGTAAGTTATAGGTCTCACCATATTTTAGGTTTATCTTGATCAATTTGAGCTTTGTCATTCTGAGGATCTATGCTTCCCTGACTTACTTCCACTTTATGGCATGTCTTTTTTTCACTAGAGGGATTATAGCTTTATACACTTTGAAGGTTATAGTCTCATCATCTACTCTTAATTTCATAGTCCCTTCTCTTACATCAATCAATGCCCCTCCAATGGCCAAGAATGGTCTTCCAATAATTAAAGGTATTTCAATATCTTTTTTCATGTCCAACACAAGGAAATCTATAAAAAAATATAAATTTATCAACCTTTATTAGTACATCTTCCACAATACCTTTTAGATACTTTATTGATCTATCTATTAGCTGTAGAGATATTGTGGTGGGTTGTGTTCTCTAAGTCCCAATTTCTTGAAAACAGAGAAAGACATCAAGTTAATACTAGCACCTAAATCACATAAAACATTAGAAAAAGAAATTGAACTTATAGTATGAGCTTTGTCCCTCAGTGAAAAAGGGAATAATTTTAGTTTGATAGCACCTTTTGTAACTCCATTTTGTTTGAAAGTATCACAAATCTCCAAAAAATTGGTAATATACTGAGTCGAATCATTGCTAGGCAATCTATTAAACTGAATTGACGTTTGAATTATCTGGATTATGTTTGGATTGATCTCAAAGTTATTAGCTTGTGTCACCGGTCATCTTGTGCTTGAAGTTTTTCCTTCAACTGTAAGAGTTGTATAGTCAATCAAAGATCACTGGTTTATAGCTCAATTAGCTTGCTCCGACACTTATGGTGCTATATGTTGATCTTCTACCATTGCTTTTTTTTGGTCTCATCAAATGATGTAATGTTCTTTCTATCTCATGATTGAAAGGCTCAGTCACTATATTTCTAATGTGTCTCACATAGTAGGTGAGAATCTGCAAGGCAAACAAGATCAAGTAATGTAGTAAAATAGAAATAAAAAGAAAAATGAACTGAAATAACAAGAAAATAAAATGTTTAGAATAATACTAGAAGTTGTAAATCTCGATAGTGTCTAAGATGCAATCCTCGACAATGACACTAAAAACTGATGTGTTAAAGTTTAAATACTAATTTCCTAGCAAGTGTACTAGTTCAAAATAATACCAAAAATATTCAAGGTTGTATTCACAGGATTGTGTAAGCAAGTACCAAAACGACACTACTCTTAACTTTATCTAAAGTATCGAATAAAAACTGCAAATAATACTAATACTAAAATAAAAACAAAAACAAGCAATTAATAATTCTGCCTAAGTAATCGAATGACAATAGATTAGACGATGCTAAGACTTCAGGTTTACTAATTCACTTCCAGGTAGGTTTTTTACGACTAAAGATATAGTGCTATTTATATGACAACAGAACTCCTTAAATCAATCAATATTCTTTTTGAAGCAATACTAATTCTATTTCCCAATCTAATTATCTAAATATCTTTATGTAGACTTAATTCGATGAAAATACATTAAGTTTTATGGAATCTACTAGTTTTCAACACAAGCTTATTATGCCTATGACTACTGTATGTATTATAAAATTTATTTCTATATTTGACTAATCCACGGTTTGTATACTAGTTGCTTTTATATAATATCACCTTTTGGTCTCAATCATGTAACAAAAATCCTATTAAAAATTAGTCAAGTTTTTAATAGACATTAAGTTCAGAACACAAACTCACATAAAATAATTCTCATAAATCATAATAAAAATTTTTATATATTCATGAATTAGCTAGCCCCCAGTTTTAGCAAAAATTATTTAGTTAATTACTAAGCAAAAATAAACAATCAAATTCAAATAAGACATAACAAAAAATAAGAATAAAACCCGATAAATTGCTAAAGCTTTTATTGAATTTTAATCAAAATTCATCTCACAATTGCAATTCGATTGGCTTTTGATTTAGTCTTCAAAAAAAATTAAGAATCTTCTAAATATGCTTGAAAAATCTCTCAAAAACTCTTTTAAGACGCTCATAAAGCTACAACTTAAAATATATACTTAGGGTTAGGAAAGAGTTTTGAAAAAAATGAAACTCTAATAAAAGTAACTATGCCGACATGATTTACAACACAGGGTTTCTACCTCAAATGTGAACTAGGCATGTTAAGGCATGGTGTCGCAACATAGACCTTCTAGATTTTTGTCACTTCCAGTATTGCAGTATTATGCTGTAGCATGGAACTTTTGAAAATCTAAAATTTTGATCTTACAAAATTGTAACTCTCGATGTCTAGTTTTATTTTGACTTTAAATCACCTCATTTGGACTTTAAAATCTCAAGCTATGACCATTTTAGTCCTTAGAGGTTAGACAAAGAATTTCACTGAGAAGGCTTGAATTTGCAACAATGGTTGAAGGCCAAAAAAAACTTAGATTTTTCACCATAATAGCTTTTTGAAAAGCTTAAGATGTCCACTACAACTTTACTGAAGATTACTTTTTCATTATATAGCTCAAACTTATTGAAAATTCTTCTTTTGCTACTATGGTGCACAATGTTCTCCTCTCCCTTTCATGCTTTGATTGTTCATTCTTCCTTATACTACATTCAAACCACCGACAAGTCCTTCATAAGTGTCTTTTTAGCTTGATTTCCATTGAAATCATGTCAAAATCAATATTTTTCTGTAAAACTAAACATGAAAATCCGTGATCCCGAAATATGTATATAATGAGAGTAAAATGGTAAAATCACTCCTTAAAACTCTAAAAGTTGACCATTGAATTATGCATGCAACCGAAACCTATCACAAACCTTAAAAAAAGAAAAAATTCCTACACATATAACTATTACACTAGATTGGACTTTACGATTTAAATTAATATGTGATGTGAATGACTATTCTATAGGTGCAGTCTCAGGACAAAGAAAGAATAAACTTTTGGATGTCATTTATTTTGTTAGAATAACTCTAAATGATGCATAAATAAATTATGCAACTACTAAAAAGGAATTGTTTGTTGTTGTCTTTGCATTTGAAAAATTTTGATCATATTTGATAGGTACAAAGGTCATAGTGTATACAAATCACTTAGTATTGAAGTATCTACATACCGAGAAGGAAGTCAAGCCAAGATTGATTAGATGGAAACTTTTGTTATAGGAATTCATTTTAAAAATTTGAGACAAAAAGGGAACAAAAAATGTTGTGGTAGGTCATCTATCAAGATTAAAGTTAAAAGAGAAAGAAAATGAGAGACAAAGTGAATTTAAGAAAATTTTCTAGATGAGTAATTGATACGCATTAAGGAAGCTCCATGGTATGCTTACATCATGAATTATTTATCTATTAAGACTATACCAAAGGACTTAACATACTAGCAAAGGCAAAACTTCTCCTCCAACCTCAAGTACTATTTTTTAGAGGACCTATTCATATATAAACATTGTTTCGATCAAATAATCAAAAAGTGTATACTTGACAAAGAAATAGAAGACATCTTATAGCATTACCACATGTATAAGATGGGTGGACACTTTAATGGTATAAAAACAACTACTAAAAGTGGGTTTTATTGGCCCTCAATGTCTAAGAATAAAAGTTGCTTTTTCAAACAATATGATAAGTGTCAACAAGAAGGGAATATATCAAAGCAACAAGAAATACCCCTCAAAAATATTTTGGTTGTGGAATTGTGTGATGCCTGGGGGATTGACTTCATAAGACCTTTTCTTTCTTCATATTAGAAGAAGTATATACTAGCAATAGTAGAGTACGTACCTAAATGAGTAAAAACAATGACATTACCAACTAATGATGCTCTAATGGTCACAAAGTTACATCAAAAGACACATTTTCACAAAACTTAGGGTTCCTGGAGTATTTATCAATGATGAAGGAAAACATTTTTGCAATAATAAATTCGAGAATCTCCTTAAGAAATATGAAGTTAGTCATCAAGTAGTTGCACCCTATCATCCTTAAACAAGTATGCAGGTAAAGATATCTAACCAAGAATTGAAATGCATTCTTGAGAAAACAATCAACACATCTTGAAAGGATAGAGCTATCGAATTGGATAATGCCTTATGGGCCTATAAAACAATATTTCAAACATTAATAGGTATGTCACTCTTTAGACTTGTGTATGAAAAGTCTTGTCACTTACCTATGAAGTTAGAGCATAAAACCTATTGGGCAACAAAACACCTTAACTTTGATTTGCAAGTTAAGGAGAAAGATGAGTCTTACAATTGAATGAGGTGGACAAATTCCAGAATGAGGCCTATAAGAATGACTAAATTTTCAAGGAAAATACCAAGTAGTGGCGTGACTGCCACACACGTGTAAGAGCCCAATTTTAAAAAATTGGTAATTAGGGTAAGAAAAAGGGTAAATTGTGTGTTTTTACGTTTTTAAAATGATTTAAATTGATACTAGGGGTAAAATAGTCTTTAGGACTTTATTTTGGGTTGTACATATGTAAACCTAAAAGGTTGCCTCATGTACAATACAAAAGACACAAAAATTTTTTAAATTCTCATCATGCACTACCATGCATGTCATGTTTTGGAATGCTCTATATAAAACAACTCTGTTTAATTTAATTTCATAATTTTTCAAATTTCAAATCTTGAATATTTTAGAAAGAGAACAATAGAGAGTAAAATGAGTGCTATGTCATAATAGACCGTTGCTGGTGATTGGAGCTTGAACTAGAGAGAGAAAGCAGATTTGTAAGCATTGGTAGGTAATTAACACTACAAAATTAATAGGTTTTAGCAAGAAAAAAATAACCAGAGGAGAAATATCTGGTCATTATAAATATAAATTTTATGATTTTAGTAACGATTATTTATACTCTTGTTAAAACTAAATAAATTTATAGTTTCTCACTAAAGAACTCACAAGCTCATTATTATTGGTAGATATGAGTCTGAACTAAACTTTCGTCTCCTCTCATCTCTTATGGCTTTTTTCCACACTTTAGGAAATTTGGATAAAGATGGTAAAATTGATAAGTAATGAGACATATGCTTCTTTAGATAGAGATGGACTACTTGGATATGTGTAAGAGAAAGGTGGAATTGCAATAAAGTCAAGAGAAAAACTTCTTCAAACCTTGTCAGATGCCAAACTTGAACTTTTGAGTTTTTTGTCAGCTCTTGGTGTAAAAAGCTTCATTAGTGTTGTAAGTAATCATTATTTTAGGATTTATATAATTGAAAATTTTGAGTGGAAACTATTATTTTTCACAAGATGGTTATCTAGTTTACTCATGGATTTCTCTGGTTCTATTACAAGCCATAAAGACTTCAAGAACAACTAAGAAATAACTTACAGTTGTAGCACCAATACTTGAACAACTTTGGAAATAGAAAGAGGAGAAAGTAAGGAGTTCTCAGAAGTATAATCACAAATTTAAAAAATATGTGGAGAAATTGCTGGGAACTTAAGCCCCGGTGAGCAGGCTCCTGCAGTTGATAAGGTTAGCCTAACCTTAAAAAAGTTAGATAAATATCAAGCTCAACTCTAAGAACATCAGAAGGAAGGTAAATTTTTAAAATTTTATTAGCATTGGATTGATTTATGCTTTCAATCTATGGAATTGATAGTAGCTAATTGTTTACTTGATGTTGTAGAGTGATAAGTTGCATAAGGTCCTCAACTTTGTTAGCGTTACATATGATCATTGTATTGTCCTTGGCATGAACTGCTTTAGTACCATAACTGAAGTTCATCCAAGCTTAAATGACTCTACCGGTGTATAACCCAAAAGCATTAGCAATGACACCTTATCTCAATTGGCTAATCACTGAAAGAAGATAATAAGCAAAGGCTTCATAAGGTAAATTTTTAAGTTGAAAATCATTAATGCCCTGCCTCTCAGCTTATTCTGATTTGTGTTAGATGTATAAAATATATAGAAGTTTCCTAAAAGTATGCGACATCTTGTCGTATTCATAAGTGTTTATTACTATTGTCTTTTCCAGTAAGTTATACGTTTGACCCCTGGGTAGTTTAGGATATTAGGGTAATTTATTCCTATTAGAGGGATTTAGGATATTATGATTTAATTAGAAATATTATTAGAAATATATTATCAATTTGGAATATTATTATACTTAGAGTCTAATTTGGAATTAGATTGAATAAGGAATATTAGTATATTAAGAGTCCAATATGAAAATAGGGTTGGAAAGTCATTAGTCATATCCTATATTCCATCTTACCATTAGTTCATCATATGAATTAAAACTACTCCATGACCATATTCCATCATTTCCCATAGTTAACCACGATTAAGTTAAAATAGACGAACATGCACAATTTCACATTTAATCAAATTAAACCAAATTATCTATCTAAACATTTACAATGACAAACTAAATCCCTTTAGTATGCATCATATGTTTATTCTTTACAAAAAATAACATGTTTATTCTTTACAAAAAATGACTTTAATCGCTATTAAAGTATATATTTGGCATGTCTTATCCAAATTAAAAAAATGTAGAAATTTTAACTTGCATATTACTAACTATATATGCACATGTATTAATCATATCATCATATATTACATATATGCATACATACACCATACATGCATATTCTTATATCATTTTTTTTCATGTCCAATGCATAAAAATAAACATTAATGCACAATGTATGTCACAATATGCATACAAAGTCATGATATGCCCCACAATTTCAAGATTCGAAAAATATTTTTACAAGCCAAAAATCACATGCACGTCCATTCAAGTATATACCACGAACTCTTCATCTAATGCATGCGATTAACTATGTCTTTTTTCATCTTAAATTCATTAGAGAACAAAAATAAACAATACAATCAAGTCAAGCAGCTCCAACCAAGACAGGCAACACAAGAAAGCTTGAAAAAGTTTTTATGATAATCTAAGGCTTCACCTAATTGTTAACTCTGTTATCAACTTTTTAGTATTCATTTTGATCTTCACAAGTTGATAGTCAAATTTAAAATTAAGTAATAATCTCTCTTAAGTAGTATTAATTTTATCCCCGTTATTAACTACCTAATCTCTTAGTTCTGGTAAAATGATGAAGGATGCGCTAGATTTTGGGATTTATCAAGACTACACAATTTATGTTTACATATCTTTAGTTTTCACTTAATTCAATCAATTATTAATAGTTTAGACTCATAACCTACTTCTTAATTATCATTATGAAATCTCATATCAATTGAATAGTAGTTAATCATCCAAAACATTAGGAATAATTAATAATCACTTAAACCATGTGAATAAAACTAAATCTTATATTATCAACAACTCAATATCATATTTAAATTACATTCTTGCCCCAGTATAGTGAATTTAGCTCATAATAATAGAAGAAACTTCAACAATCAGTCTTAAGGAAAACATATTTTTTAGGGTTAAGGAATGATAAAAACCCTATAGTGAAGAACAACCTTAAAACTTGCTAAAATTCCATTTGAACTCTTTTCCAATCTCTAAAAAATAGATTGAAGTGAATCTTGCTTGATGATCTCTTCAATTTATCCTTGATGGCTTTCTAAAAATATAATGATCTATAAACACCTTATTTTTTACCTAGCTAGGTTTTTCCTTGATAATGATGAAAGAAATACGGTGAAGAAACATAGAAGAAATTATGGAAACAAGGAGCAAAGATATGGTACACCATTACCTTGCTTCCAAGCCTTTGATTTGATGAAGATAGACTTAAAAGCTTAAGTCCTCCACACTTTAACACCGCCAGTAGAGAGAAAAAAGGAAAAATATCTTTAGAGAGAGAGAATTTTGTGTTTCAAAATTTGAAATTCTAAGGGAAAATTGTGAAACTTTTCTTTATATAGGCTAGGGCAATATTTAATATCAAAATTTTCATGGTTTCCCCTTTAAAATCATATTTTAAAATAATAGAACCTTTTAAAGGTTATTTTAAACCCTTTAACTTTGAAAGGTCATTATTTAGCCCATGTTATTTATCTTAACACTTTAAGATATTTTAATTAATCTAATTAATTAACTTTGAAACATTTTAACCTTTTAAAATGCTCGAAACAATTTCAATATAATGATTTATATAGAAATTATGCTACTATCCTTAGAAGGTGCTAGCCCTCTTTGGATAATCAAATCTCTCTCTCATCCTTCTCTAATCTATCAAGGTTATTGGTGTGATCATGTAGGATCACCATGGGTTAGCCATGAGCTAGTTTTGAACAAATTTGGGAGGTCATCCAAAGACTTGGCGACTATGGTAAACATCAAGTAATATATCATAGCCCCCAAACCTTAGTGGATGAATAGCTTTATCAAATTCATATTCGATCATGTTTGCCATGTAGAGTAATATCTTTCTGTTATCATATCTTGATCGAGTTTAGATTCATGGTACCGCAAAATCTTGAACTCAAAATTCTTTTGAATCATTAATTAATATGTTCAAAACTTGTCATCGTAAATAACCTTCATTTAGGAACGGAAATTCGAATATAGTCGATGGATACTTTCGATCCTATATGTTCAAACCAGTAAATCCCATCTTGATCATCATCCATGTTCACAAATGAACAATGCTTGACCATGTAGGCTTTATCATCCCAGACATCGCTACCCTACTACCTATACACTATGTGAACCTTATGAATTTGAATTGGATCTAACCACAATGTGTTAGGTCAAAGGATTACATTGTACACTAATATAACCAAACAACAATTCATTGATTACATGTAATTCTCATGTGATGGTCATTTTCGATAAGTAGATCACTATTCGTAAATCCATACTAATACCATAGTGACATAAATTTCATCATTATCCAAACTTACATCAATTCTTGATATCCTTTTCGAATGCATTTAGTATGTTTACTATGCAATGTTATTACCCAGATAACACTACTTACATAGGGAACCATTCAATAATTTCATTTATTTGTCAAGTGAATTATCTAAACTAACAAAAAATATCCAATTCGGTTTGGTTATGGTTTAAACCTATTAAAAATATTTTATTTTTAAATATTTTGTATTTAATGAATAATAATTAAATTATAGTTTTTTAGAATATGAAATTAACATCTAAAATAAATATGCAATACATATACAATAAATATGTAAACAAAATGAAAAACATAAATATGAAAACAAGTTGTACACTTAATTAGTAATTGAAAAATCTTGTCAAATATGGCTTTAAGTGTATGTATATAAAAAATATATATATAGTTTACGGTTACGTTCAGTTTAAAAACCACTTAAACCATAACTCAAACAATAAATCATTTTTTAAAAATTTATCATATCATACTAAAATTTTTTTATGAATCAAACCAAATTAAATCATAACTTTTGCATGGCTCGGTTTGATTTTACGATTTGAACCAAATTATGCATTACACTAATTATTATGTTAATGATAGGCATGGCCAATGAGTTGCACCATATTTTCCTCTTTGTTTTTTTTTTTTTTTTGGTCTTATCTGTATAAATGAGTGTTGCCAAGGAAAAATGACAAACGGGATAATTGTGAGTATACACTTCTCACACACCACCATCAAAAAATGGGTTAACTTCTCTACCTTCCAACTTAATCTTGATATTTCACTAATTATGATTGTAAATTAAAGATAATGTAGACTTAGGTTGGGATTAAGAAAAAATCCCTTAGCAATTTTTTTTGTCTTGGTTTTGTCTCTATTTTTTAGGTGGAATTTGTATTTTGTTTATGTATCTCAAAAAAAAAAATATATGCAAATGATAGTGTGATGGTTGGAATAATATGAGACGTCTTATAAAAACCAAAATGACTATGGTCCTAGATAAACCTGAATATTGATTTTGATATTTTCCTAGTATATGGAATCAATAAATGGATAATCTTAATGCTTCAGGATGTTTATGTGTAATGGATCATGAACATTGCTTACAATCTTGGAAAACCTTAGAACTCATTTGATGACTGCTTAAGGTGAAATTAGAATGAATTCACATTATCTAGGAGATGACTTAGGCAATTTTTCTAAAATTGATTAAGCCTTTTGAGCTAACATATATATTATAATGACCATCATAATCCTAATATTCAGCTTAAATAGATCTGTCTCATTGGTATACCTTAGAAAATAGAACAAAGTTGTACATTCATCCTTATACTTAACGCTTATGCATATCACTATAAAATGTGATTGTGAGAACTATGGTAGTAAGAGAAAAAGAATAAAAAACAAGAAGAAGAATAAAGTTGTTTAGTAATCTACTCCAATGTTTGAGTCATTTAGTAATTGGGGTTAGGTATGATACTCATGTTAATCTTTACATAGAATATGAGTATGCAAAGCACTTTAAGTTTATAATTTGTTGAGTAATTGAGTGCTTTATCACCAATGTTAGTTTTCGTGTAAAGAGGCAAGTGATGATTGAGAGAAAAACTATAAGACTTAAAAAAAAAATAAATAAATAAATAAAGGAGAAGTTTGGCTATGATTTAGTGTAGTTTAGGATGAGATTTTATTTTGTTACTTTTTCAGGTCAAGAGTAACTTGGTCACTTCAATTACTTAGGACTAGCAAGAAGCTAGTTAAAGGTTGTGATAAGTGCTTGAAAATGCATTTATACTTAGGGTGTGTTTGGTTAAGAGAATTATTTATTATTAAAACTGAAAAATTACCATAAAGATAGATTATCATAAAGAATAGTAGATATAAAATAATCATGCATTTGGATTAATTGGTATGTATAAATAATTATTGTGTTTGGTTGGTGGTAATAAAAGAATATTATAATATATTTTTACTTAAATCTTTTTCATATGTTAAACTAAATTTATTAAATAGGAATAAAATTATAACAAGAATAAAATTACCAAGGTAATCTTTTAATACCTAAGAAAAATGAGGTAATCAAATTACCTTTTATATTACCGATTACATCAGTTTGATAATAAAATATTACGGTGATCTTTTATCACCTAATAAACCAAACAAGGCAACATTAATAATAAAAGATAGATTACCAGAGTAATATCTTATTACCACAAGCCAAATACACCCTTAGTGTTCTTCAGGAATGATTATTAGTAGTTAAGGTGATACAAGTGATTAAGCTTAGTTATGTATTAAATAGGTTAATCATAAGCTTGTTTTGTGTGTTCTAAGGTCTTAAGCATTTGAAATAATGTACCAATGAAGAACGAGAGCAAGAAATAGATCTAGCATATGTGAAAGCAATTGGATCAAGGATTTGAGTTTAATCAAAAGAAATATGCAATGGAAGAAAGCTATGGCACGACTTTAGTATCCAAGTCACGTTAAAAACTTATGACCTAATCCAAATTGAGGATTTTCCAAAAGAAGCCCTTACAACCTAGACTATAAATAACACTTTTCTGGAGCAAAAAAAGTTGGAGAAGAAAAGAGACAAGAATGATTACAAGCAATCAAGAGAAAGGTAATCCAGAGTTGAAGATTTATGGATCTAGAAAGATTCAACCATGCGATCAACTTGTGTCCTAAGTTTTTCCTCTCATTGTTATTCTCATGAATTTTGTGTTTGTGTTTATGTTTTTCTTTATCACGAATAACTAATTCTTGTGACTGCAGGTGATGTCAAAACTTTAAATTTGTACTATAATTTGTATCAATTAATATAAAGTCTTTTCCAAGATATTGTCAATTATATGAATTATTCTCTCTGTGTATGTCATGATAAACTCCTTTAATGTTTGAATGTGCAATTAGACAGTTATGGAGATTCATTAATAACCAATCTAGGATCTTTAATACGTAATTACTTAAGGATTCAGGGAATAGTGGTAACTCACATGTGATGAGCATATTCATTCTATTTTTATACATCAAATCTTTTAGAACAAGATTGCAAGTTCCTTGTCCTTGTATCTTAACGGTGGGCAATGATGTATATGCTTAGTATTCTTAAATTAATAAAAACAAAAGAGAAAGGAAGATCTTAGTGTTGTGTTTAGATTGATATGGTCCCTCTCCAATTGATGCTCCACCATCACCACCATTTGAAAACATAATCATGGTTTCATGATGGTGTGCCACATAACGCAAAAGAGCAGCTGCATCTTCTTCTAAAGTAATTCACATCTTTTCCGAAAAAGAGAAGAGAGAGAGTCAAATTCCCATTAGAAGGTGGCATTATAATAAGATTGATTTAGGGCTACTAATGATTTTCCAGAGCTCAAAAGAGAGGACTTTTTCAATTTTGAACACTAAAGATCTACATTAGTAAACGAGGGTCCACGCTTTAGAAATTAGAAATAGGTTTCAGGAACATTATAATCACTCTAATTACCCACAAAAAAAAAAAAACATTATAATCACTCTAATAGCAATATGCCTTCCTTTCTTTACTACAAATAATAATAGCAGCAATACTCCATGCTTACAAAGTTGAAAGAAATTAATAATAAGGAACATAAGAGACCTGTGATGAAGAGAATATTGCAGAGTTCAATATTGATGGCGGCAAGTTAGTATAATCATTTGAAAGTTGAAGGCTGGCATGCGCGTCTGCATGCACAGATTGATCCCCCTTTAGCCGTTCAGGAAACTATTTTCATTTCGAAAGAACAATTTTGTCAACCCCACTCACCAAATTTAACTTAAAGGGGCTTGGGTTTAAATTTCTTACTTTCATAGGAATATTAAGCAGGAAGTATTCAAGATAAGAAAATCTGTCATTTACACATTACTTTATAGTTTTTACTGCGTTTATATGACGTACGTAATTTGTAGCTTAATTATTAAAAATTTTGTCTTTCGCGTGTTCTTTGAATTCTTTAGGGCGTCCACTCGATCGTTTTAAGATATTTGGGATTCAATTATTAATGTGAGACTAATATGACCAGTAATCTATGAATCAGTTCAACTTCGAAGAGAGCATGGCTACGATTTCAAGGAATTTCAGAAGCACATATAGAAAGGGGAAAATAAAATAAATAACCATATTTGAATATTATTAAAACAAAATAATCGCCCGTTTATAAAATTTAGTTAAAATGACCACTTTTTTCAATTCTTTTAATTTGTTTTTTTTTTTTACCAATTTTACTCTTTGATAAATATAATTATATTAACAAGATTTAACTCTCTTCATATGTTGTGCGACCCATTTCATGTGATGTACAAACAAGTTTGGAAGCATATTTGTGCATCTTTCGTGAGTCGCACGAACACAATTACATTTGTACAAACCTGCTTTTAAATTACGAAATGATATTTGTTTTATAGTCGAAATGGGCCAAAAAAATAACCAAAATGTTCATTACGAAATTTTTTACATTTTGATATCCATTTTGTGCCAAAAAAACTTAGTTTTGTGGGTAAAAACTTGATCTGCGTAGTGTTACATTTGCTTCGCATAAACGCATAAATCTGTTTTCAAGCCACGAAATGATATCTTTTTGGAGTCGAAATAAGATAAAAAGGTAATCAAAATGTTCGTTGTGAAATTCTCTACATTTTGATATCCATTTCATGAAAAAAAAAAAAATTTGATTTTGTGGTGAAAAATTTATTCACGCAGTATTCTATCTGCTTCACGTAAACGCACAAACTTACTTTTAAGCCACGAAATAATATCTTTTCAGAGTTGGAATGAGATAAAAAGGTAATCAAAATGTTCGTTATGAAATTCTCTACATTTTTATATCTATTTTGTGCCAAAAAAATTTAGTTTTGTGGATGAAAATTTGATTTGCATTGTGTTGTATCTGGTTCGCGTAAATCGCATGAACCTGCTTTTAAGCCACAAAACTAGATACAACACTGTATAAATCAATTTTTCACCCTCAAAACTATGTTTTTCTAGCACGAAATGAATACCAAAACGTAAACAATTTTGTAAAGGACATTTTAATTATCTTTTTGTCTCATTTTGACTTCAAAAATATATCATTTTATGATTTGAAAATAGATTTGTGTAAATGTAATTATGTTTGTGCAACCCATGAAAAGACACACAAATATGCTTCCAGACTTGTTTGTGCATCACACGAAATGGGTCGTGCAACACACGAAGAGGGCTAAATCCCTTTAATATAATTGTGTTTATCAAAGGATAAAATTGGTTAAAAAAATATACAAATTGAAATAATTGAAGAATGTGCTCATTTTAGCTAAATTCTATAAATAGTGCTTATTTTGCTTTAATAATATTTAAATTTGGTTATTTATTTTATTTTCCCTATTGAAAATGCAACCTTAATCCCAATTTCATTTTAATTTGTTAATGAAAATCCATTAGACTGTAGCATCTCTTTTGCCCCTATTTAACTACTGCAAAACTACAAAGAACCTCTAATCACAAAATTGTAGAATACCCTCCAAAATTGCAAAAAGCATTGACATCAACAGGCAATGCCTCCAACTCGTGGCATTATTGTAGAGCTTTTGCTACTAATAGAGGGCTAGGGCTAGTGCATATTTTCCATGTGTTGTGGGTTTATTAAATTAGCACACTGTATGGGTTTTCTATAAATACAGTAAAACCCAATAAATTAATATGTGATAAAATTAATAATCACAATAAAATAATACCTTTGCCAATCTCCATTTGGGTCTAAGAGGTAAACTAATAAATTCAGTAAATTTATAAGATCATTAATAATAATCAAACCTTGAAAGGACTCTATATATCCCGCTAATCATATAATTTAATAACTTATTAATATTAATTATATATTACAAAGTTGAAGATGCCTTAAAATATAGACGTTGTCTGTTTTTTTTTTTTTTTTTTTTTGTTTTAATGAAATTGAAGTTGATGGGATATAATCTTTGTTCTTCGGAATACAGTAAGAAGTTTTGGTATAGTTTTCTTTTGTTGTAACAAAAAATTATTTAGTATCATTGTCACTTTGAGGGTTTCTTAGCATTTATAAACTCAAAAGCAAAACTATCATGCAGGGTTTGATATGTTGTTATAGTCTTTAGTTTATGCCAGCTTATTCATTATAAGATTATATTTGATTAAATATTTATAAGCAAACAAATTGTAAGTGATTTCAATTTATGTTTGATAAGGAAGCATATTCATAATTTTATTAAAAACAAAGAATCTTGATTATTTAAATAAGCACATTAAATTGTTAATTTGATTAACTAAGCAAACTAGAAAAATAAGAGATATTTTGATAAATTAATAAATTATTTATTTATCAATTACTTAATGTTTGGCTTAATTGATAGATTTCTCTGATTTAAGACCATAATAAATAAATAATTTATTTATTTAACTAAATTATCCCTAGGTTTTGCTTTTTAAAACTTTTAAAACCGACATTATTCAAAAATTAAAATTGACCACCCTTAAGCATGATGACGTTACTGATTATCTTACGGTTAGAATTCTTTCACAATTTTTGCCCGCTAAGTTATAATACTAACGTTTTGGGTGATATAGATGGCTGTAATTACTTTAGAACCCTTCTTTCAAAATGGCATGCCAGTGTGGCATATTTTGATTGTAAAATTACAAGTATCCCTTTTATATGCCTAAGTAGGGAGTTGTCATAATAAGAAAAAATTAGGTGAAGAATTCTAGTGCCCACATGTTATTAAGATGGTGGTCCAATCTCTAAAATGCCCACTTCATAAAACATATTAATTTTTCTTTTTTCATGTCATGCATGGTCGTGCACCATTAAGCTGCAATCTCGTGACCTGCTTTAATTTCACAGGTGCGTGGAATTGTTACAACCATGACTCACTAACTCACAGTTGTGTGACCATATTGGACTCTTTCAACACTTCTTGTGATCATGCATGCATGCATGACATGCACGATCATGATGCTATAGATACAAGTGCATAATCGCATATCTCTTGTATGCACGATCATGTGTTATGTTTTATCATAATAAATCACATTCAAACAACTACAAATCTTAACCAAAACCACATCACAACTTGTGCAAACATTATAGAAAGAATATCTAATCAATATTACATGAAAATTCATCAAATTAAGCATAATAGTATGGGCATTCAATCAACTTCGAAATCATCATTATCAATAAACCACCATTAACATGCTTACTTGACTCCTAAACATGAATTTACTGATTTTATAGCCATCGACTTATCAATAATTATCAAATTAATTCAAAATAGCGTAAGAAACGTATCTTAGGTTGCAACTTCCAACAAGTATAATATAATTCATCAAAATTTTTCATAAATACCTAGATCTACATATTACATTCTTGATTTATAATCTCTTGTGCTTATTTTCATAATCAATCACATTCATCAACTTCCTTTATCAATAAATTCATTTAAACACAAACAAGAAAAAGATCTAAGCATAACAGATCATTACACAACGTACAAGCTAAATAAATTACTTACCTCAAAGTTGATTTCTAAGCTTGCTTTCTTTAGATCTATCTTCGATCTTTAGTCATAACTCAGCTCACTCAAGCTCTCCTTCTATTCTCTGCTGATAAGTCCTCAAAATAATCAATTTGTTTAAAATGAAAATTATGCAAAATTTGAAATAAATCGTGCTTTATATAGCAATGCCAAAACATGTTCATGCATGGTTATGCATCCAAAGGTGTACAATTGTGTATGATAAAAATTTAAAATTTTCACTTATTTCTATGTTGTACATGTGGCAACTCAATTGTGTATGATAAAAATTTAAAATTTTCATTTTTTTCTATGTTGTACATATGGTAACTCCTCAAGTTGACATATGTACAAGTCAAATAAAGCATCTAATTGACCATTCTACCCCTAATACCACTTATCTCAATTTTTAAATATAAAAACCTACTTTTCTTACCAATTTCTACCTTAATTACCATTTTCAAACTTAGGTCATTACATACATATATAGGGTGTTGATAGAACACTTACCTGTTAATGGAAGCTTTACAAGTCTTTACACGACAATAGCGAGTCTACTGTTTCGTCAATCAACAACATTGACGCTTTTGAGTTTGTGCGAAGCATAAGTTCAAGGAAGACAAATGAGTTTTTGCTCTAGTGAAAGCTACACACATGGTTGCGTGTTTTGGTTTTTGCAAAATTTTGTGTGTAAGTCATGAAATAAAATTTAAGTTACATTTTCTAGAATTCATGACATAGCCTTATATGTGTAAAACATATAACCGTGTATATAACTACTCAACCATGTACATCAATTACTATAGACTTGCCACCCATATTTGGTCATCTTAAATGTGACTAGAGGAAGTGCATAATGGGTTTTAGCCTATTACAAAGTCTTTTAAAGTTACCACCCAAGGGTTATCTCGAAAAAATAAATATTTATGAGGATGATCGACTAGTAGATTCCTTATAAAGGATCCAACCTTCTTTACTTACCTGATGGTTGGGCTCGAAGAGTTAGGTATGATGACAAAAAGGTGTTAGACATTCATATTACCCAACCTAAAGGTTAGCTTCCACTATTATGGAAAAAGAATTAAACAGTCCATAAAAATAAAAAGAGACAGAAAAGTAAATTTAAAAATTACATCCTTTTTTGAAATTTACCTGTAGTGATCCCACGACGAGTCATTGTATACTACCATTTATAATACATACTATATTAATAATAGACCTATAGTGGCAATCCATACAGTAAGAACTGTTGCTAAATTTAAACTTTTCATGCAGAAGCTATTTATAAGAAATTCTATTAGTAGCTATAAGAAAAATACTGATTCTTTGTTGAAAAATTCCCAAGCATTTATTCATAAAACATACTATCCATACAGTATATGGTAGTAGTATTGTACACATATATGCATAAACCAAAAGTTATACAAAGCATGCGAGCCATGAACATGTTATCTGATGCCAAACAGTATCCCCAAAATTTGACAACTTTTTTGCTCTTATTCAGTCTTAAGATCACTAACCTGTACAAGAGGAAACAAAGAAGTGATGAGTGATACATTCACTTAGTAAACATTTCTTATCTCGGTTTCATACTTATCTCATTCATGGCTTGTCACTTTATATTTTACTTTAGTGTTCTCTTTATTCTTTATCCTTGTACTATTTCTGTTTCTGTAGTATCTTTTATCTTTATATGGTTCTACTTCTTAAGGAATATTGTACATGACGTGATAAACATATATTGAATAGTCATAAAAAATTTACCCTCGGGTATGGTTTTTTGAAAACTCTTTTTGAAACAGTAACTATGATTTGAAGATCTTGAATATATACATATAACATATATTGAAAGGTATCTATAAAAATACTATATCTGAAAATAACTACTACGCTAACTAGATTGATGAATACAGGAATTTAGCACCTTGACATGTGAGTTTAATCCTAAAAAAATCTGCTCGTGCACAATAAGCACTTTCTCTAATGAACTTGGTCATAGACCATATCCTCTTTAACGGACTTTGATTTCCCTCTTTAATGGGTGTGCAAACTCACAAGTATCCTTTCATATTCACCATTCATTGATGTTCAGTACATCATATTTATGCTTCAAAAACATGCTATTGGATCTTTGGATCCTTGTCTAAAAACTCTAGTATAACATACCATGCTATACACTACTAGTCATGTATCATATGTTGTTTTCTCTTGTTATTATTAGGTTTTGTATACTTAGAAATGACTTAGAGTAGCTTAAGATTGCTTTAAAATTTATTCTGTGTTTTATTCAAAATGCATGAGTGTATACTACTTAACACATGGTCATGTAAGGCAACATATGGGACTATATGCTAGTCATGCTCTCGGTCATGCTAGCTTTTGGAATTTTTTTATAAAATTTTGGTTTACCACATGGGTATGTGGTGTAAAATACACGAAAGTGCATAAAGGCATAAAGTTGTGCCCTAAACTTGCACAGAAATATATTAGCACATATATTACTCCTATGTCATGCTTACACATGCGTGTGTAATTGGAAATAAGCATACAGTTGTGTTCTTAGTCATACAAATGTGTGTTTAGGTTTCCAAAGCATGCACAACTACCATACATGGCAGGTACATGGTCGTGTGTTTAACTATCTCTATAATACCTATTTAAAAACCCATAAATCTCAACCATTTTCCATCCAAACATTTCTAAACCCCAATCCAGCTCTTATAAGCTTAACATATCACCTAATAAACATGCTCATTTCATCAACTCATCAAAAATCATCCTAAATGTCTCATATTTCTCACAACAGAGCATCAAAGCACATATACACCAAGATTTTCAATAATAACTCATCAATAATCATCCAAAGCATTATTTCATCATCCAAATATGCTAACTAAGTCTTAAGCATATAACAAATACTCTTAGAAGTCCAAAACAGAGAAAACATGCTATGAAACAAGATGAAAGAGGTAAAGGAACACTTACTTCTTGCCATGGAAGTTGTTTTTCTTTCTCTTTCTCTAACTGCCTCTAGTTCTCTAATATGGATTGTGGTAGTTGGTTGGATGCTTTCTAGTCTAAGGTTCACTGTGAAAAAGAAAGGGAAAAAAGCTAGGTGAAATAAGTTAGGCAAGCAAATAAAAGTACTTAGCATTTATGGCAACTCTAACGTGACGCACGATCATGTGTTTGAGACACACGATTGTGTGTTAAGGGAAAATCACATATTTCCCTTCTTTCTTACTTTAACGTGAATCAGTCTCCTAAAGAGACTTATGCACATGTCATAACTAGCTTCTAAAAGGTTATTTTCCTTTGAATCACAAAATCTCACTTTTGGCCCTAATTTTTAACTTAAAAAGACCATTTTAACCTCAAGTTATTACAATTACTCCCCTAATAAAATTTCATCCCCATAATTTACTTGAACAAATCTTGTACCTCTCTCTAAACTCAAACTCAACCTCTCAAGTAGTTTCTTTGAGTTTCTAACTCCTTCACAATACTTTAACCAAAGGTATCTCCTTATTCTATAAGGTCTTCACTCTATGATCTAAAATCTGAATAGGTCTCTCTTAATAGCTTAAGTCATATGATAACTTCAGACTCTAATACATGAGATGGATCTCTTACATATTTCCTTAGTTGAGATACATGGAATACATTATGGATTATATCCATGCTAGTTTGTAAAGCCAACCTGTAAGTTACTCTACCCACTTGCTCCAAAATCTCATATGGACCCATAAATGTCAGAGTTAACTTGCCTCTCTTATTAAACCTCAGGACATGCCTATAGGGAGCTAGTCTCAAAAATACATGATCACTAACCTCAAACTCTATCTCTCTATGCCTCTACTCTATATAACTTTTCTGATGAATATAAGCCTGTTTCATTCTCTGTTTGATAACCCTGATCTGATCTATCATCATTTGAGTCATCTTTAGCCCTATTGTTACTTTTAAAAATCTATTTTACTAATCTCATCCTAATACAGTAGTGATTTACACCTTTTGCTATATAAAACCTCAAAAGGTGTCATCTGAATCATGGATTGATAATTGTTGTAATAAGTGAATTCCATTAGAGGTAACAAATTAACCCAACTAGTCTAGAAATCCATATAATAGACTCTTAACATGTCCTCTAAAATATGATTAACACTCTTAGTTTGACTATCGGCCTACAAATGGTAAGTTGAACTAAAATAAAGCCTGGTCCTTAATACTCTCTAAAAACCACTCTAGAAAGTTGATAGAAATCTCAAATCTCTGTCTAACACAATGTCTTTGGGAACCTTATGAAGTCAAACTACCTCTCTGACATACAGATGACCCAATTGATCAATACTCATATAATCTCTAATTGGCAAGAAGTGAGCAGACTTATTCAACCTATTCATAATTACTCAGATGTTATTATACCCATTTTATACTCTAGAAAGTCTTGATATGAAGCCTATAAAAATACTTTCCTATTTTCACTTATGAATCCTCAAAGGCTGAAATAAACCAAGATGTCTCCAATGCTCTGTCTTAACCTACTGATAAACCAAACATTAGGTCATAAAGTCTATAATCTCTTTCTTCATACCTAACCACTAAAAAACTCTCATGAGATCCTGATACATCTTTCTATTACCTAAATGTGTTGAATATGTTGTACTATAAGCCTCTGAAAAAATCCTCTACCTCAACTTTATATCGTTTGGCATATAAACTTTACCTCTAAACCTCAAATCTCACTTTTGATCTTATAATCTGGTGTTGTACCCTCAAAGACCTTCTGAATCATACTCTGAACCCAAACATTAGTCATCTGAGAAACCTTAATATTATCAAGTAGCATGGAAACTATTTGAAGTCTAGAGAATCCAACTATAATCACCTCAATTTTCTCTTTAGCAATCTTATACTGCAACTTTCTCTGAATTGAGATCCTAGATAAAACCACTTTCAACTCAAAGCATTGGTTACCATATTAGCTCTATCCATTTGATATCTAATCTCACAATCATAATCCTTCACCAACTCTAATCATCTTCTTTATCTCATATTTAACTCTTATTGGTTTAAGAAATATTATAAGCTCTTATGATCAAAATAAATGCAATATCTCACTCCATATATATAATGTCTCTAAATTTTCAAAGCAAATACCACAATAGCCAACTTCAAATTATGAGTAGGGTATATCAACTTATATTTCTTTAATTGCCTAGAGGTATAGGTAATTACCCTACTTGGCTATATCAACACTACTCCAATCCTTCAGTGGTAAATATCAATATAAATATCGTAATCAACTCTCTCTTAAGGCAATAATAAAATTGAAGCACTTATCAATCTCTGCTTTAACTTTTAAAACCAAGCCTCATACTCCTCAGTCCACATAAATAACATCTCACCCCAAGTCAAAGCAGCTAATGGTCTAGCTATATAAAGAATCCTTTAGTAAACCTCTTATTGTACCCTATTTATCCAAGGAAACTTTTCACTTGCTTAGGTGTCCTCGACCTCAGGTAACTCAAAATCATCTCCGCTTTAATATGATCCACTGATATACCAGCCACTAAAATAATGTGCCCAAGAAAAGATATTCTGCCTAACAAAATTTATACTTATAAAATTTGGAATAAAGTTATCAGTCTCTTAACCTTTGAAGAACCAACCTCCAATGCTCTTCATGCTCCTCTCTGCTCCTCGACTATACCAAGATGTCATCAATAAATACAACAACAAATCTATCTAGATAGTCTTTGAAAACTCAGTTCATCAGATCCATAAACACTATAGGAGTATTAATAAACTCAAAATGCATCAATACGAACTTATAGTAGTCATACCTCATCTTGAAAATAGTCTTAGGTCTGTCTCTATTTGTGCAGGATCTGCTGCCACACGTACCCCTGTTGTTGAATAATAGGGTTCTTTTATTAATAAACTGAAAACTTGGGTACACGTGATGGGAATCCTACGAAAATAAAACTACTGCTACTAGTTACATTACGCATTTGCGGAAGTTGAAACCGAAACTGAAATGTAAATTTATAGCTGTACAATGGGCCCAATGGCCTTTTTCATAAATATAAAGCTGTTCTGTACAAATTTACAAAAAGTACACAAAATACAAAGCCAAACAGGCCAAAACTACAAATATACAAACTGAATATTATGGTGTAGGGCCTTCTCCCGTTAGCCTCGGTCCACCCGCTCCTCGCCACCAGCAAACTGACCTGAAAAGGAAGGAAGAAGGAAATGGATGGTGATAAAGACCACTAAGTAAGCGTTCCTTACTTCCCTTAACCCAAGCAAGCAACATACAGAATCATACATACCTGGTCTCGGCCCTATTCAAACATCTAGTCGCTTGCTAGCGCTAAAACTGTTTACTGGTTATCTGGGTCTCATTATTAATCATGGCATGATATGAATGTCATGTCATGCTAGCTAAAAATAACTAGTGATGCATGTATCTAAATATCAAAATGTACCCGAAGGTACCTGTTGTGCTGATGAGGCTCATGAACACAGGGATTTGGCATCTTGGTCATGTGGGCTGAACAGTCTAGCTACTGGCTAAAAAGTTGAATAATATGCTGAATAATCTGACTGGTGTCAGAAAGCTGAATCCCACAAATGCCCCTTCGAGTTTACTCCAAACTCTAACCCATATATCAGGTTCTGAATGCTGAAACCTACTGAATTCGGATCCCTTGATCCTTTGTCATGCTACATGACATGCTATGATATGCTCATGCAACATTAATTATCTGAATTGCTGATTATCTGATGCCATTTTGCTTTTAATCTGAATTCCCATGCTTTATTAATCCATTACTGCTTATTCTGGAAAATTGAAGCACTTATCAATCTCTGCTTTAACTTTTAAAACCAAGTCTCATACTCCTCAATCCACATAAATAACATCTCACCCCAAGTCAAAGCAGCTAATGGTCTAACTATATAAAGAATCCTTTAGTAAACCTTTTATTGTACCCTATTTATCCAAGGAAACTTTTCACTTGCTTAGGTGTCCCCGACCTCAGGTAACTCAAAATCATCTCCGCTTTAATATGATCCACTGATATACCAGCCACTAAAATAATGTGCCCAGAAAAGATATTCTGCCTAACAAAATTTATACTTATAAAATTTGGAATAAAGTTATCAGTCTCTTAACCTCTGAAGAACCAACCTCTAATGCTCTTCATGCTCTCTCTGCTTCTCGAGTATACCAAGATGTCATCAATAGATACAACAACAAATCTATCTAGATAGTCTTTGAAATCTCAGTTCATCAGATCCATAAACACTATAAGAGTATTAATAAACTCAAAAGGCATCAATACGAACTTATAGTAGTCATACCTCATCTTGAAAGTAGTCTTTGGTCCGTCTCTATTTGTGTAGGACCCGCTGCCACGCGTACCCCTGCTGCTGAATAATAGGGTTCTTTTATTAATAAACTGGAAACTTGGGTACACGTGATGGGAATCCTACGAAAATAAAACTACTGCTACTAGTTACATTACGCATTTGCAGAAGCTGAAACTGAAACTGAAATGTAAATTTACAACTGTACAATGGGCCCAATGGCCTTTTTCATAAATATAAAGTTGTTCTATACAAATTTACAAAATGTACACAAAATACAAAGCCAAACAGGCCAAAACTAAAAATATACAAACTGAATATTATGGTGTAGGGCCCTCTCCCGTTAGCCTCGGTCCACTCTCTCCTCGCCACCAGCAAACTGACCTGAAAAGGAAGGAAGAAGGAAATGGATGGTGATAAAGATCACCCAGTAAGCGTTCCTTACTCCCCTTAACCCAAGCAAGCAACATACAGCATCATACATACCTGGCCTCGGCCCTATTCAAACATCTAGTCGCTTGCTAGCGCTGAAACTGTTTACTGGTTGTCTGGGTCTCATTATTAATCATGGCATGATATGAATGTCATATCATGCTAGCTAAAAATAACTGGTGATGCATGCATCTAAATATCGAAATGTACCCGAAGGTACCTGTTGTGCTGATCAGGCTGATGAACACAGGGATTTGGCATTTTGGCCATGTGGGTTGAACAGTCTAGCTATTGGCTAGAAAGCTGAATAATGTGCTGAATAATCTGACTGGTGTCAGAAAGCTGAATCCCACAAATGCCCCCTCGAGTTCACTCCAAACTCTAACCCATATATCAGGTTCTAAATGCTGGAACCTACTGAATTTGGATCCCTTGATCCTTTGTCATGCTACATGACATGTTATGATATGCTCATGCAATATTAATTATTTGAATTGCTGATTATCTGATGCCATTTTGCTTTTAATTTGAATTCCCATGCTTTATTAATCCATTACTGCTTATTCTAGAAAATTGAAGCACTTATCAATCTCTGCTTTAACTTTTAAAACCAAGCCTCATACCTGCACGGGCGTGTGGACAAGGCACACGGTCGTGCATGAAACACACACGGGCGTGTATGGCAAAGGCATATGGGTGTGTACCCAGATGCATGGGGTCGTGTGCTGGTCGTGCAGCCAGTCGTGTGCGCTTCTGAAATTTCATGCGTATTTCTTCTACAAATCAGGCACACGACCGTGCTCCTCAAGACACACGGGCGTGTCCTCTGCATCCAGGCCATACGCACTTCGTGCACATGGCTATGTCCTTACAGAAACAAAGGCACACGGGCGTGCTCTTTCAGGCATACGGGCGTGTGTCCCGTTCTTCATAGACATGGCTTACCTGGAACTGCAAAAATCCTTGGCAATCCTCAACCAATCTCAAATTAATTCATACCACACATTCCAGACACTTCAATATACACATATCATGCATCAATTTCATCATTCATCCATCAACACTCATTCCACCATGGAAAGCTACCATTTCTCTCACTAACACACACACAAGCAAAGCAAACATGTATCCTGAGTGGAAATCATCATCTAAATCATCATTTCATCACATATATCAATATATAAACATCTCATATATCACATGTAGCATGCCGAAAACACATCACACAACACACATTCACATAAACATGCTGGGAACTCAGGGAAGAAGTAAGAGAACACTTACCTCTAGACATGGCTATTGGAAATCTTTCTCTCAAGTTATTCTCTCGACTCTCTTACTGGATTGGGAGCTGTTGGAAGCTAGATTTCTCGTCTAGGGCTGGGAGCTATTGAAATACAAAGGAGAAATTGGTTGAAATGGGTGAGAAATAACTCTTAATCTCCCGTCTCTCTCTCTTCTACCACCTGCACGGGTGTGCAAGGCAAGGTGCACCGGAGTGCACATGGGAAAATGAAGAAAATTCATTTTTCATGCTTTGCATGATTGAAACCTCCCTAAAGGAATCATACGAAGGCCACACAGCTCTGGAAACCCTTAAACTCTTCTAGACTCCCAATTTATTCCTGAATCTCATTTCTAACCCCAAAATTCTATCCCTAAGGGTTTTTTCTAATTTGGGATGCTACAATCTGCCACTCTTATCTGGTGGTACCCAGACTTTAAATCTATCTTGGAAAACACAACAACTTTACTCAACTGATCAAACGATTCATATACATAGGCAATGGATATTGTTCTTGATAGTCACCTTATTCAACTCTTTGTAGTCTATACACATTCTTAAGAATCCATCTTTCTTCTTTACAAAAAATAAAAATAAAAAAGCTCCTAAAGGTGAACAACTTGACTAAATAAATCTCTTATCTATCAAATCTTAAAGTTTTTTTTTTAACTCCTGAAGCTTAGTTAGAGTCATATGATATAGAGCCTTAGAGATAAAAGTTATGCTAGAAAGCAACTCAATACAACACTCTAACTCTTACTTTGGACGCAAACCTGACAACTTCTCAATGAACACATCTAGAAATTCTCTTACCATAGGCACATCCCTTGGCCTAACCATACTCTATATACTATATTGGCCAAGTACCTTATACAACCTTTGCTCAATAATCTCCTTGTCTCGATACAAAAAATCAATATAGTCTTCACTCTACCCTTTATAAAAATAAATTAATCAATGCTACTTATAATCTAACCTTTTTTCTACTAAATCTATCTCTACCCGTATCTACTTAAGAAATCTATACCTAGAATCATATCAAAATCAACTAATTCCAACATGATCAAATCAATCCTCAATGTCTTACCTATAATAATTACCTTTTGGTCCATTAATACCTAGTTACTTAAAACTATACCATTAATTTATACATAAATACTCCTTTCTGCCACACTAGGAATCAATTCTAATCTCTCAATTACTCTTCTAGGTACGAAGCTATATGTGGCACCATAATTTATTAATACACATAAAAGAGTATCAAAGAAAAACAACTGACCTATAATTATATAGGGAGTAACTTTTATCTGATCTTACCTCATAACAAAGACCTTACTCTGCCTCCACTTCTTGATATACCAGTACCTCCTTTAGGTACTCCGACACTACCTTTAGTATCTCTACCACCTTTACTAGTTGGACCCGTAACACCTCTACTTGGCCTTACTCTATTAATTGATAGCCCAATACCTCTTCTAGTCAGGCACTTAAACGACCTATGCTCTATCTATCGATATCTGAAACATATACTTTGACTAGTAAGACATTGTCTTAGATACCTCTTGCCATAAATCCTACACAAGGGTAGTTTTATTCTCTGTTTTTTCTCCTTGAAAGACTTCCTTGCCTGAATCATTTTCTTGCCTCTATCTTTGCCTCTCTCAGGAAACCTCTTTACTGATCTTGAAAAGGTACATATCTTCTATAAGTAGACCTTAGATCTTAAGGCTTTCTCTAGAGCCTCACTAAACCTCTACGGGGGAGAAAAACCAATCATCACATGATGGGTAATAATAAAGTGCAATCCATGGATGAACTTTTATATTCTAATTAGGATAAAACCTACTATACTAGAAGCAAACCTCACTAGTGCATTAAATTGAGTGGTATAATCCCTAACTGAACTAGTCCTTTGGATTAATTCAATAAACTCCTAGGCTCTTATGTGCATCATATCAACACTATGGTATTTTTCCTCAAACAACCTCTAGAAATTTCACTTAAGACAATCTCTCGTCGTCTACAAGTACCTTTATAAGGTTTCACTACACTCTTGCATCATGTCAAAGCATAATGATAACATACCAAATCTTTTCCCTATCTAATATAGTAAACAAACCCATAACACTTTCTATAGATTCAAACTACTCCTTTGCCATAGTTGGATCTCTGGAACTACTAAATTTAGATGATTGATGGGCCTTAAAAAAACTATAAATTAGATGTAACCTATCAGAACCACTGGTACCAACTATGTATATCCCATAACTCTTTTCCCTATGACGACCAAGCGTAGGCATCTAATAAGTTTCTCTAAGTATTTCTGACATATATTTTCCTCTTTGACCAAGTTGATCTCTAACTGGCCCTCGATAGGTCATATGCCTAACTAGCTTAGAAACCTTTGCTCTAACTACTAGTTAATATCCTTCTATGATCACTTATACTCATGGGTTTAATAGAGACACTACTCTTTTCCTTTACAACTAGGGGTAAAGAGGCTCTTCTATCTAGAACATTATAAACACAAGATGAGTCAACATCTATAATCACATTAACTTCATATGAATATACTTACATTAAGAGGATATGAGCAATGGTGGTTACGATACGTTGGCTCTGACTCATACAACTTTAGAAAACAATAAGTTAGGAAAACATATTTTCTGAAAAATGTGGTTTAAATTCTGCTTGATGGCTCATAAAATTCACTCTGATATTAATAACTGTAGTAATCTCTCCCATAAGTCATTATAGACTATTATTTATAATACTTACTATATTAATAACTTACAACGAGAATTTCCACAATAAGAAATTACTGCTAAATTTAAACTTTTAATACAGAAGCTATTAATAAAAAATGTTGTTAGTAGCAATAAGAAAAATCCTGATTTTTTGCTGAAAAATTGTCAAGCTTTTATTTATAAAATATATTATCCATACAGTATATGAGAGTAGTATTATACATATATATGCATAAGCCAAAAGCTATACAAAGCATACGAGCCATGAACATGTTGTCTAATGCTAAACAATATTCATAAAATCTGACAGCCTTCTCGCTTCCACTCAGTCTTAAAATCACTGACTTGCAGAAGAGGAAACAAAGAAGAAGTGAGTGATACAATCACTCAGCAAATGTTTCCTATCTTTAACATAAACAAGTTTCAAGCTTATCTCATTCGTGACTTGTCACGTTATGTTTTACTTTAGTGTTTTCTTTATTTTTTATTTGTGCACTACTTTTGTTTCTATAGTACTTTTGTCTTTATATGGTTTTGTTTCTCAAGGAATATTGTATATGACGTGATAAACATATGTTGATGCCATGTATATGGTGAATCCTTATAAAAAAACTTGCCCTTGGGCATGGTTTTCTGAAAGCTTTTTCTAAAATAGTAACCATGATTTGAAATCCTAAATATATATGTATAATATATACTAAAAGCTATCTCTAAAAATACTGTATCTGAAAATAACTATTATATTGGCTAGATTTATGAATATAAGGATTCAACACATGGTCATGTGAATTCAATCCTAAAAAATCTATGCGTGCATAACTAGCACTCTCGCTAATGAGCTAGTTATATAACATGTCCTTTCTAATGAGCGTTGGTGTCCCTCTCTAATAGGTTTGTGAACTCATAGGTGTCTCCTCATATTCACCCTTAAATGATGTCTAGAACATCATATATTTATAGGTTAAAAACATGTTATCGGATCCTTTTCTGAAAACTCTAATATGGCATGTCATGTTGTATACTACTAAATATACATGATATGTTGTTTTCTCTTGATATTATTGGGTTCTATATACTTAGAAATGGATTATAATGGCTTAAGATTGTTTTGAAATTTATTTTTTGTTTTATTTATAGTACACAAGCATGTACAACTCAACACACAATAATACAGGGCAATATACAGGATTATACACGAGTCATGCTCTAGTCATACTAGCTTTTGGAATTTTGTTGTGAAATTTTGGCTTACCATATGGGTGTGTGGTATAAGACACACGAGCATGCATAAAGGCACAAGACCATGTCCTACACTTGTATGGCCATGTAGTAGCATATATAACATTCTCGTGTCATGCTTACATAGGTGTGTATAATTAGCAATGAGCATACGGTCGTGTTCTCAATCACATAAACGTGTGTCTAGTTTTCTAGTCATGCACAACTACCATACATAGCCATGTTATTACAGAAATAAGGACACTTGATTCTCACCTATAGGTACATGGTCGTGCATTTAACTCAATCTTTGTAATACTTATCCGAAAACCCAAAAATCTCAACCATTTTCCATCCAAACATTTCTAAATCTCAATCTAGTATTCATAAGCATAATATATCAATTAATAGACATGCTCATTTCATCAATTGATCAAAAATCATGCTAAATGTCTCACATTACTCATAACAAAGCATCAAAGCACATATACACTAAGATTTTCAATAATAACTCATCAATAATCATTCAAAGCATCATTTCATCATCCAGACATGCTAAATAAGTCTCAAGCGTATAGAAAATACTCTTGGAAGTCTAAAATAAAGAAAACGTGCTATGAAACAAGGTGAAAGAGGTAAGAGAACACTTTCCTCTTGCCATGAAAGTTGGCTCTCTCTCTCTAACTAATTTTAGTTCTCTAATATGGATTATGGCAACTAGTTGGATGTTTTCTGACCTAGGGTATACTAGGAAAAAGAAAGGAAAGCTAGGAGAAATAAGTTGGGTGAGCAAATGAAAATACTTAGCATTTATAATGACTCTGACATTATGGATGGTCGTGTGTCAAGGGAAAATCATATATTTCTCTTCTTCTTGTGTCTAGCATGAAATAGTCTCTAAGGGAGACTTATGCACATGCCCTAAATAACTTAGACTATTTTACCTTTAAAATCTCTCAACTCTATTTTCTATCATAAAATTGCATTTCTAATCCCAATTTTTAACCTAAAGGGACTATTCTAATCTTAGATTATTACAACTCTCTCCTTTAATAAAATTTTATCCCTAAAATTTACTTGAATAATTATAAGTACCTTTCTATTAAACTTAAACTAAACCTCCCAAATAGCCCATTTGAGTCTTTAACTCCTTTATAATACCTTAACCAAAGGTATCTCTTTATTCTAAAAGGTCTTAACTCTATGATCTATGATTTGAATAGTACTCTTCTGATAGCTCAAGTCATTTGCCAACTTCAAATCTTAAACCTCTAATACATAGGATAGATCTTCCACATATTTCTTTAGTTGAGATATATGGAATACATTGTAAATTTTGTCCAAGCTAGCTAGTAAGGCCAACTTGTAAGCTGATCTACCTACTCACTCCAAAATCTGATACGAACCTATAAACGTTAGAATACATTATGGATTTTATCCATGCTAGCATATATATTCCTAGATGAGTTTAGTTAGTGATAAAACCATGTTTCTTGTTTAGTAAGTATAATTTTGAGATAGATGTGATGAGTTAGGAAAGGATTCTAATCTAAAAGTATACTTGGAACATTTGTATGCGCATATGTGTGTTTTATGCATTTTAAAGCATGTTTAGTTGAGATTAAGTGTTATGAGATGAGGAAGGTCATGTGTTTACATGTTTATATGCTAGAGTAAGTTTATTTGAAGATAGATTTAGTTAAGGTTGAGTTGGGCATGGTTCTACAAGCTCTAAAGGCAAAAATTACAGAAGCAGAATCTGACACACACACCTATATATGCAATGCACATGCCCATATAGTTGTGTTTCTCTATAGGGTCATAATTATGTAGTGTATAGTGCATAGATGGTTGAGGCCAATGTGTCAGTGCCTTTGAGCACATAACCGTACAAGTGAAGGTCACGATAATGTATGTTTTCCCAATTGTGCATGATCGTGTCTTGTTGAAACAATGACCATATAAGAGTTGTTATGTAGACACATTTACATATAGAACATGACTATGCATCTTCACATGACCATGTGTTCTCTAATCCACAAAGGGGCATCTATGAGATTTCAGCTTACTAACTATAGTCAATATAGTTAGATTTCAGCTTACTAGTATAAGGACTGGTATGATAAGATATTTTAGTTTACTAGCACTTCGCTGGTCTGGTTTACCTCACATGACCAAAATATTTAATCTCTGTGTTTATCAATCTGATCAATATAGTAAGTATCTTCGGATATAAAGAGAGATTTCATTCATAATTTTCATTCAATTTTTCAATAATTTAGGATCCTCAAATCCTAATAGTATTTTCAATAAATGTTTTTAGTAAATAGGCCTAAGGGCGAATACATGTTTTCAACATACTTCATACCATAATGCATCTAACATAACATACATTAGAACACAGATAGTAAGGTAAGAAATAAGTAAGAAAAGAAGTAAATATATAGATATCATTGCACAATATACATCATTTGAATATAAATATAAAAGAATTTAGCTAAAACTCAAGAGTGCTCTGGACATGTTAAGTCACATTGGTCTAGATCATTTTTCATACTAATTTGTATACATATATGTATAAATGTACTTATGACAAGGTGTGAAGCAGACTTTGATCAATAAGAAAAGCTAAACAAGTTTAGGGAAGAAAGAGCTAATAAAATTAGTCAAAGGTAGGTTAAGTTCAACAAATAAGTAGTAAGACTAGTAATAGACTAAGCAAAGTCTATTAGACTAAGCATATGAGAAAACAAATAGGCTAAAAATAAAAAGGAAACATAGAGCTTAGAGCCTTGTGACATATCATAAGGATATATTAGAGCAGAGTTTATCTAAGGGTAAAGATAGAAGATATTTACTAAATAACTTGTCACTTGTCTCTCTCAATTTCCGTTCTTACAAGCCAATGTGTTTAGGAAAGATGAGCTGGAGCATGAGATGGCTGGAGAGTAGGATATAACTTGAGTGGTTTTTCACCCAAGTTTTCAATTTTATATTTATGTATTTGTAAATATTTAGCTTTAAGTAGATAACATGTTAGCTCACATGTTTTGTATTGCTCATGCATGAGATGTACAATATCATTTATATTTCATATATTATCGAATAGAATTTATAATATGAGTTTTCTTTTATGATACTGTACATTAGGTTTTAGCATTCCACCACAATTTTAATTTAAAGTTTTCATATAAATACTTCAGTTAGAAAAGCTAGGGTAGTGATTCCTGTTATATGTTGTTATTGATGACATATAGTGAACAAAATATTCATAAAGAATAGTAATATATAGTAGCAAGTCGTTATAGGCCCAACTATTTGCACCTACCTAATCGGTGGATCTGGTGAGTTGGGTACAATATGGGAAAGTGTTAGACACTCATGTCACTCGGTCTAAAGATCAACCTCTACTTGGTGGTTCATTTGAATATGTTTACCAATTTCAATTTGATTCCTAACTTATTCATACAAATGCGTTACGAGTAGTCAGACATCCACGAAAATGATAAACATTCATAAAGTGATCAATAAATGTATGCACCCCTAAACAAGTCTATAGAAAATTAAATTTAAGTTATAACCCTTTCGAATCCTAAACAATACATGCCAATTATGCACAAATACCAATGCATCAATCTAAGAAAATTAAAATTACATTTATGTTGAACCCTTGTAGATTTTGAATTGATGCAAAACATATGTTAAAATATCTAACCGATCCATGCATATATCGAATATGACAAAAGGATCAAAGGGTTTATTTTTTACAGAAATTATCTAATACATGATCGTGTGTAATCAGACCGCACAATCGTGTTATCTTTTATTGCAATTCAGATTTGCTTAAAGAAGGCACATGACCATGTGCATGAGGCACACTACCATGTGTATAAGACACATGACCATGCACATGAGGCACACGGCCATGTGTAAAGGCACATGACCATGTGCATGAGACACACACCCATGTGTTTTAAGGCACACACCCGTGTGTATGGGGTGCATGACCATGCACATGAGGCACACTCCCATGTGCCATGAAGAAAATTTTCTACACGCCTGTGTTATGCTGCCGTGCTAAATAAAGACAAAACAAGAGCATTAATAACACACGGCCGTGTAATAGAAACACACACCCGTGTGTAAAGAAAAAATTCAGTCGTGTGTTTCCCGTGCATTGATCGTGCGTGTACCCATGCTAGCTTCTGGAATCTGAAGGCATCTGAAGAAAAATAACACATGCCCGTGTGTTACAAATACGCACGCCCGTGCTAGCATAAAATTGACCGTTGGAAATACAGAAAAAGAGAAGCACGATCGTGCAACAAGAGGACAAGCCCGTGCAACTTTCCAAAAAGGCTCCAACGGCTCTCAAATCATCCCAACGGCTCTATTCTTCCAATTCCTATAAATTGGAGATGGTTTGAAGATTGAAGGGTTAGAGAGAATCAAGCAAAACACTTACAATTTGTCATTCTCTAATTCTTCTCCAAATTTTTCTCACAAAACTTATTTGTATTTTCATTAGAGAGAAACATTGAGAGCACATTGTAAATCAGCCTTGTGAGGCAAATTTTTGTAATATTCCACAAACCCTTGGGCGCAATCCCGTGAAACTAGTATGGGGCGTAATCCCTGTTAAAACTAAGTTAAGGGCGCAATCCCTTGTATCAAAACTAGTGTTAAGGGCGAAATCCCTTGGATCAAAACTATTGTAACTTTGGGTTAAAGTTAGTGGAAGGAAAATCTTCGAGCGGGGTTGCTTGGAGTAGTGGACGTAGGAGGCGTGGAGAAGCTCCGAACCACTATAAATCGGCTGAGCACTTCTTTCCCTTTACTCTCTTTATTTATACTTGCTTAGTCAAATATTTATTTATGCTTAATTGTTTTGATTTATTTGATTGGTTGTGTTTGCTTGGAATTATATATATACGTTTGAGTTGGTAGAATAGAAAAAGATTTAAAATTGTAAAATATTTTTAAATAACCTATTCACCCCCCCCCCCCCTCTAGATTATTTGCCATATTGCTTTTGGGGTTTAACAATTTATATATCAAATTCCTAAACAAGCCTATAGACTAATAAATCTTACAACCTTAGTTTACGGCTAGAATCGAAACCATACACCCCTAATCTAAACAATAAATTAAATTCTATACACCTTTAATCTACACATTCACCTTTAATTTACTCAAAATATATTACACACACTCTTAATCTATTATAATTAAAGATTCATACACCTTTAGACTAAATAATGTACATACGATAAACTTTGCAATAAAAGGTTAGTGGTTGGATCTGATTTAGACAAATAAGAACCTGACAATTTGTTCTAATGGGTCAGATGCATTGATGAATACATATTGATAAGGTGCATCAATAAAATAGTTGTTGCATATGTTTACCTGATCAACATGTATCCATGGATGCATTTTATCATGGAAAATGTATAATGACATGTACACGAAAGTTATACAAGCGAATTGAGTCAAACACGTGAGTGGAAGAATAAGAATTCATTTACCCAAAGTCTATCATTTGAGCAACATACATTCGACCTTTGAATGGTGCATGGACATTCATGAGATGAACATCTAGGCATAAACCTACATCTATCTGTCTGCCACTCTAGCTGCATAACACAAAAATTCGCAGTTGTATGTGTATTCATTTTTATTAGGTTTCAAACATTTAAAAGTATAATTGGGACAATAACCATGTATGTTTATACATTTGTATGTGATGTTTGGATCTTGTGTAAACATGAATGAAAAACTATATATATTATATATTCGTATCTATAACACATATGGAAAGTAAGTATAAACTATGAAAAAGTTCATACATGTAAATTTAAAAATACACAGGAAAAACATGCATAGATACAAATGTATCGAATCTTATAAAATACACAATAAACAAACAACAATACATATATATATAGGTAAGCAATCTAGGGTTATATACGGATGACCCATGATATTGATCCATGCACAAGACTAGACGGTTTATACTTTGTCTGTCAGGTTTTAGATATGTAGAAGTTTGAAAACAAGACTAAAAATAAAGAAAACCCCCTTCAAAAGACCAACATAGGCATCTATGTCTTTGAAAGTCCTTGTTGATGACAAGTTGAGAAGCTTATCACTATGGGATCTGTATAGATAGGCTTGGCTTATCCATGCATTACTTTTTCATTTATGTGTGACTCAAAGAGAAAGGAACTTTGATTAAGGTATGAAAGATGTATAGGTATGAAGGTTTTATGGGTGTGTGTTTTGGTGTTCATTTATAATGGTTAATTGTTAGATGTCTTGGTTTAGTACTAGGTTGAGATTCTTGTACTCAAAAAAGATTCGAGGATCCTAAACACTTTTAAGTACAATTGAAAAAGATAACATGTAGACTCACTTATAAGAGTCATTCACTCAACAATCGACAACATTGGTTCAATATCAAAGAGTTTAATATTTTAAGGCACAAAAAATAGTCATCTATAGAGGTAAACCTGTTGGGTCAAAATAGGATATCTGCTGATGCCCTTTATTTTGTATGCTTTATATGTGTCATGAAGTGATAATGTAATAATATAGAATTAAACTTATGACACATAACTAAATAAAGCAAAACACAAGAAGAAGATAACCAGTTTTGACTCAATAAGAAGAAATGTGATAAAAGCCTGTGATAAACGTGCAAATGGCTTACAAATCTCTAATAGGAAGTATTACCTTAGCTAGAATGCTCTTACTAGGTGTTTTACGAAATTCTTAGATTTTAAGAATAGCCAAAGACTATAATAGTCCCACATCACTCTAAAAGGGGTCATCATTTTAGCCAAGATGCGCAACCTACTAAATATTCAGTAAAACAACTAGATTTTGAAAATAATCAAAACTTAGAATAGGCTTACAATGTATAACCTTCAAAAGGAAGCATCCCATGGCTAAGATGCAACCTATTTTGCAAAACACTTGGATTTTGAAAAAGGTTGAAACATAAAATAAGCTTATAGCTAAATTGTTAACCTCTAAAGCATCTATGTAGCTAAGATGTAACCTACCAAATGTTTTGTAAAACACCTAGATCTTGAAAATGGTCAAAGTTTGGAATAGGCTTACAACTGACCTGTAAACCTCCAAAAGAAGTATCCCTATAGTCAAAAGGCAGCCCACTAGATGTTCCATGGAAAACTTGGATTTTAAAAAGAAAAAATGACATATTGCCACTCAACGCTTCCTTAAATAACAAACTCCCACCTATGAAAATTTAAAGGCCAAATACTCACTCGTTAACGAAAATAAGAAGGGTATTTTTGTCTTTTTGAATGAAAATTATAAAATATATTTTATAAAAATATTAAAATATAAATTTAAAATAAAATAATAATAATAATTTAACAAATTAATTACAAATTTTAAAAAAATATTATTTTTATTCGATGGTGAAGGCTGCCAGATTTGGCCGTCTTTACTAGATTTTTAGTAGCTAGATTTAGTCACCTCCACCATCGTGGCGGCCACCCAAGTAGTCGTTTTTAGTCATTTGGTAAGATTAAAAGCAGCTACCACTATTCGCGACACTATCGGTAATGATGGTAGCTCTTTAAATATTTATTTTATTTTTTAAATTTTTATTATTATTTAAATTTTATTTTATTTTAAATTTGTTTTCAATATTATTTATATTAAATTTTATTTTAATATCAATATTATTGAATTTTATAAAGGGTATTTTGGTCTTTTCATAGAAAAAAAGTGGGTACTTAGTTTTTTAAACTTTTATGAATGATAGTTTGTCAATTAAGGAAACCTTAGGTGGGAATATGTCGTTTGGCCTTTTAAAAATGGTTGAAGCCTAAAATAAACCTACAACTGACCTGTAGACTTATAAAATGACTTATTCCTTCTAGGAAAAAGTTGGGTTAGATCAGCCTCTCTTAGGTATTTTCGGTTATTCCTTCTAGGAAAAAGTTGGGTTAGATCAGCCTCTCTTAGGTATTTTTGGATAGGTGAGCCCTTTCTATGAATCCTTGAGAATGAGTTGTCTCTTTTCAGTGAAAGCTAGAATGGATTAACCCTTTCTAAGTATATCCCATGAAATCTCATATTTCCTCTCTTTTTATACCATTCATGGAATATTCTCGTAAAAATACCTATGTACAAGCCATATATGGCTTATAAATGACTATTTTACCCCTGAACCCTCTTAACTCTATTTTCTAACATAAAATCTCGCTTTTACCCCTGATTTCAAACCTAAAATGATAATTCTACCCTCGGGCTATTACAACTCTCCCCCTTAATGAAATTCAGTCCTCAAAATTTATCTGAATAACATTGGGTATCTCTCTCTCATCTCAACCTCAACCTCAACCTCAACCTCTTAAGTAGCTTCTTTAAATCTCCAACTCTTCTATCGAACCTTGACTAAGGGTATCTCTTTATTTTTTAGGGTCTTCACTTTGTAGTCTTAAATGTGAACTAGTACTTCTTGATAACTCAAATTGTTAACTTTAGATCTTGAACCTCTAATACATGAGAAAGATCTCTTATGTATTTCCTTAACTAAGACACATAAAACACATTGTGGATCTTGTCTATGTTAGCTAGAAAGGCTAATCTGTAAGCAACTGTGCCCACTCACTCCAAAATCTCATATGGACTAATAAACTTTGAACTTATCTCTTTTACCAAATCACAAGAAATTTCTATAAAAAGCTACTCTCAAGAAGATATGATCTTTAACCTCAAATTCTATCTCTATAAACCTCTGATCTACATAACTTATCTAATAATTTTAGGCTTGTTTGATTCTTTATCTAATAATCCTGATCTACTTAATCATTATCTTAGTCATCTCTAGGCTCATTGCTAACTCTAAAGAATCTTTCTTACTAATATTATCCCAATACAGTGGTGATATGCACCTCTAACCATATAATGCCTCAAAAGGTACCATCTAAATAATGGATTGACGTCAGTGGTAACAAATCATTCCAGTTAGTTTGGAAATCCATAAAATAAGCCCTTAACATGTTATCTAAAATCTGATTGACCCTTTCAATCTGATCATTTATCTGTGGGTGATAGGTTAAATTAAAATGAAGTCAGGTTTTTAATACTCTCTATAGACTTCCCTAGAAAACTGATAAGAATCTCGAATCTTTGTCTAACACAAAATCTCTAAGAACCTTATGTAATTTGACAACCTCTTTGATATACAAACAGTCTAATCGGTCGATACTCATACCCTCTCTGATCAATAAGAAGTGTACAAACTTATTGAACCTGTTTACAATTACCCATATACTATTATACCCATGTTGTACTCTAGAAAGTCCTGATATGAAGTCCATAGAGATACTCTCCTAATTTTACTCAAGAACCCTTAATGGTTAAGCAAACCAGAAGGTTTCTGATGCTCTGTTTTAACCTGCTGACAAGTCTAACATCTAGCTACATAATCTGTAATGTCTCTCTTCATACCAGATCACTAAAACATTCTCTTAAGATTTTGATACACCTTTGTACTACTCATATATAATAAATAAACTGTATCATAAGCCTGATAATATTTTATGTTTCAATTCTATATCTATTAGCATAGAAACCTTATCTCTAAACCTCAGAATCTCATCTCTGACCTCAAAATCTAGCACTGTACCCTCAAAGACTCTAAACCCATCTATCTAACATCTGACCAACCTTGATATCATTAAATAGCATGGACACTATCTAAAGTCTGAAGAACCTAACTGTCACTATCTCAATATCCTTTTTGGCAATCTTATGTTGCAACTCTATTTGAACTTAAATCATGGATAAAGCTACTCTCATGCTCAAAGCATATGCTACCACATTAACTCTATCTAGATGATAATAAATCTCACAGTTATAATCCTTCACTAACTTTAGCCATCTCGTTTGTCTCATATTTTATTGTCTTTAGGTGAAGAAGTGCTTAAGACTCTAATGATCTGAATATATGTAGCATCTAACACTATACAAATAATATCTTCAGATCTTCAAAGCAAACACTATTGTAGCCAACTCTAGATCATGAGTAGGGTAACTCATAGTCCTTTAATTGCCTAGAAACATAGTCAATTGCCCTATCATGTTGTAGTAACAATGCTCTAATCCCTCAGTGGAAAACATTTGTATAAATATCAGTCAACTTCTTCCTGAGACAAAGTTAACACCATAGTAGTAGTCAACCTCTATTTTAACTCTTGAAACCACTTCTCAAACTCCTCAGTTCATACAAAAGATGTCTCTTTGAGTCAAAGCAATCAATGGCCTCGCTATATTGGAAAATCTCTTAATAAAATTCTTGTAGTAATCATCTAACCCAAGAAAACTCCTTACCTCCTTAGATGTCCTTAGCCTCAGCTAACTTAAAATAATCTTACCTTACTCAGGCCTATCGAAATGCTAGTTGTTGATACTATATGCCTAAGAAACGACACGTTGTTTAACCAAAACTCATACTTACTAAACTTGGCATAAAACTATCGATCTCTCAACCTCTAAAAAACAAATCTCAAATACTCCTAATGCTCCTCTACACTCCTCAAGTAAAACGAGATGTCATCGATAAATACAACAATAAATATATCTAGACAGTCTTGAAAGACTTGGTCATCAAGTCTATAAACATTACAAGAGTATTCATCAACCTAAAAGGTATCACCACAACTCATAGTGACCATACTTCATATTGAAAGCCATTTTAGGTACATTGTTCTCTACTACTCTCATCCGATGATACCCAAATCTCAAATCAATCTTAGAGAACACAATAGTTTTACTCAACTGATTAAACAAATCATTGATGTTGGGCAATAGATACTTATTCTTAACTTTCACCTTATTCAACTCTCTATAGTCTATACACATCTTCAAGGATCTATCTTTCTTTATGAAAAATAAAATCGGAGCACCCCAAAGAGAATAGCTTGACCTAATGAACCTCTTATCTATAAACTTCTAAAGCTACTTCTTTAACTTTTGAAGTTTTATTAGAGTTATCCAATACAAAGCCTTAGAGACAAGAGCCATATCGAAAAGCAACTCAATACAAAACTTGAACTCTCTCTCAAGAGGTATATATTACATTAACCAATTATCTTACACAACTTTTACTCAATAGTCTTTTTGTCTAAATATAAAAAATCAACATAGTTTCTACTTTCTCCTCTCTAAACATAAAGTGATCAAGGTCAAACTGTACTCTAACTTTTTCCTTCTACAGTCTATATCTATCCTATAACTACTTAGGAAATTCATGCTTAAGATCATGTTAAAATAAACTAACTCTAATATAATCAAGTTTATCCTTAATCTTCTACCCATAATTTATATCTTCTAATCTATCAGTACATAGTCACTTAGAACTACACTTCCATTTGGTATCTCTATACATATACTCTTATCTATCACACTAGAGATCAATCTTAAACTCTCTACCACTTCTCGATACATGAAACTATGTGTGATACCATAATCAATTAACACATAAATAAGAGTATTAAGGAAAAGTAATTGACTAGTAATCATATACAGAATAACCTCTGTCTAATCTTGTCTAACTATAAACATTCTACCTCTACCTCTACCAAATGGACTAGTACCTCTTCTAGGTGCATTGACACCACATCTATCTACTCCAGCACCTTTATTTATTGAACCAAGAGCACCTTTACTCAGACCTATTCCACTATTAACAGGCACTCTGATAATGTATGCCCAAGTTACCAGTATCTGAGACACACACTCTAACTTGTAGGACATTCCCCTAGATGCCTCCTACCATAAGTCTTGCAAACTAATAACTTTGTTTTTTTATTTTCTCCCTCTAGCTGGTTTCTTAGACTGTATAGGTCTTTTACCTCTATCAAAACCCCTATCTAGAACTCTCTTTATTGGTTTGGTAAATACACTTATCCTTTGAAGGTAGACTTTGACCTCAAGGCTCTCCTTAAAGTATCACTAAATCTCTAAAAAGGGGAAGATTCTGTCATCATGTCTCCAATAATAGCAAGGTGTAATCCATGCATAAACTTCTATACTCTAGTCAACTCTGAAGCTACCATACAAGGGATAAACCTTACTAACTAATTGAATCTAGTGGTATAATCTTTTACTGAACTTGTACCCTATGTCAACTCTATGAATTCTTGAGCTTTAGCATAAACCATATTTGCACTGCAGTACTCCTTATCAAATAATCTCCTAAACTCATCCTATGATAAGCTCTCCTTATCAATCGACATCCTTATAAGGTTCCACCACACCTTCGTATTACATCTAAGCATATAGGTGGCATATCTCACTTTTTTTTTGTTTGTCATTGAGAAAAACCCTATAGCACTCTTAACTATCTCAATTCAATCTTCTATTGTTATAGGATCTTTATAACTAGTAAATTTGGATAATTGATGAGCCTTAGGTAGACTATAGACTATATGTAACCTTTCTAAACCATTTGTATCAGTTGTCACTATACCAGAACTCTAACCTCTCTAAAATTCAAACCTTGATATCTGGTAATCCTCTATTCTCTACTCATAATAACCTCTGTCATGCCCTTGATGGGTCTCGCCTCTGATAGGCTCTTAGGTCTCTACTTTCTCTATATGTTGTAACATTTCCCTGAGAACTTCTTTGACTATTTCTCAAATATCCTTAGGTTGTAGGGATACCTGGGAGTGTTAATACCTACTAGTATTACTAGTACTCATGGGTCTTATAGAAGCACTACTCTCCTTACCTATGAATCTAGGTAGATGAGTTCTTGAATCTAGGTAGATGAGTTCTTTTATCTAGAGAATCACAACACAAGAGGTTAACATCTAATACAAAACTAAAATTCATATTATAATAGTTACGATGAGAGGACACAAGCAATGGCTATTGGGATACACTGGCTTTGGCTCATACAATTTATAAAAAATAATGCATGTGAAAGTTTACTTTTTTGAAAATATGGCTCAGATATACTCTAATACCAAACACCATAGTAACCCCTACCATAGGTCATTGTATACCATATATAAACAATAATAATTGTACTAATAATATACCTGTAGCGGGAATCTTTACAGTAAAAGCTGCTGTTGAATTAAAAATTCTCATGTGGAAGTTGTAAATATGAAATACTATTAATAATAATTAGAAAATACTAATTCTGCCTTGAAAGTCCCTAGGTTTCTTATTTATAAAACATGTTGCTCATATAGTATATACTAACAGTATAATAAACATATATACATGATCAAAACTATAAAAAAGCATGCAAGACAAAACATGTTGCCTGCTGTTAAGCTGTATCCTCCAAATCTGATAGCTTTCTCCCTCTTACCTAACCCTATGATTACTAACTTATAAAAGAGAAAACAATGAAAGGAGGTGAGTGATAAAATCACTCAGCAAGTGTTTCCTATCTCTAACACAAGCAGGTTTCAAGCTTGTCTTATTTTGTGACTTGTCATGTTATTTTTTACTTTTATGTTTTTCTTTATTCTTTTTTCCAATGGATATTTTATATTATTATAATGATTTATGTCTTTATCTATTCTGTTTCTCCTGTAATGTTGTATATGACATGATATGCATGCTTTAATGTCATGTCAATATTGAAAATTATAAAGATTTGCCCTTGGGCTTGTTTTCCAGAAAACTCTTTCTAAAATAGAAGCTATGATCTAGAGATCTTGAAAACATACATATAGTATATATTGAAAAACTAAATATGAAAATACTGTATCTAAAAATAACTGTTGTGCTGGCCAGAGATGGCTATCTAGTTAGATTGGGGTTGAATCTAGCCGCCTCAATAGCCGAAAATGGTTGGTATACTTGAGACAGATCATTTTTACCATCCTCGATGGTAGAGGTAGCCAGACTAGATCTTTAGCAACCAGACTTGACCTCCTTGAGGTTTTCGATGGCCATCACCGCGGGCAACATTGCTAGCGACAGTAACCACTTTTTAAAATTTTTTTAACTATTCTAATTTTAGCATGTATCTTAAAACGTTTTCTATATGTGATACATTTGGAATTTAAAATCATCGATATTTTAATTAATATATGTGATATTAACATGTGTAGACGTCAAAAAAATAAGTGTACAAATCAAATATATACATAGAGATGAGTTTCGACACTGTTAGAGAATTTCAGTGATTTAAGGAATGTTCCAACAATGTAAATAGTCAAAAAAAGTGTATAGATTGTTGTATTTCATATTTTACATGTTATAGTGTAAGAAAATTGGATGTTTAGTATAAATTTTAGCATAAAAATAAATACATTTTCGATAAAAAAATTTCATCAAAATTTGAATAATATGTATGAAATTTGATAATATTTTTAGTTAAAATAATATGTAATAAATCTAAATAACGGGGAGAAAGATTTTTAAAATTGAATATAGTTGTATAGTCACAAAAAATGAGGCACACGTGCAAACCCTCATTAGTATATGTTATATGTTGTAATATGCATGTACACATGTGATAACAAGGGTTGCATTGAGATTTGAACGAAATGAAAAATCAATATTTTTGGGTGGAAAGTGGGGCTTTTGCCACCTTTCAAAATATTAACATTGCAGTAAATGGCCTACAGGATTACACATAATATGTGTCCCAACTATAGCTTACGTAAATGTGAGACAATTTTGTCATTTTAGCTACAGACATTATACATGTATTGAAGTATGCATAGAAATATAAAGGCCAAATGCCATTTCCCACCCATAGTTTGAGGCTGGGACAAATTCCCACCCGCTTAAGTTTAAAAGCCCAAAGTCCCACCCATTACCTATTTTTTTATTATTATTTTTATTAAAATTACTAAATTACCCTTTTAAAAATTAAAAATTTATAATAAAAATATAAAATAATTTTTAAATAATATAAAATATTAAAAAATTCAAAAAAATTCAAAAAAATTTAAAAAAAAAATTGGAAATTCCAAAAACCAACAGCCACCGCCGCCGGCACCGGCAGCCCATAATAGAACCAGGTGGCCATTTCCGGCTACCTGGTTCCAGGGGAGGCCAGATCTGGCCTCCCCGTTGGGTGGAG